>LGRX02033285.1:0-119292 GCA_001247695.2 Cymbomonas tetramitiformis
TCACAAGTTTAGGAGAAAAGCTGGCTGACCCCGAAATCTCTGTTTTCTTATTGGTTGACTCTTACTGTAGCTAGCTAGGCACGATGGGATACAATTGGGACTACTCATCTCTATCCTACCAATACGCAAAATAACGTTCTATTCGTGCGATTTCTAGTTCCAACACTACGATTGTAAACAATCTATCAACCTAGCACGCTCGAAGGGAAGCTTGAAGCTCATGAAGTACTCGAGGCGGTCGATTTTCTCCATTTAGGGTTTCTCCAAAACAGCCGATCTGAAAAGTAAAGCAAAGAACCAACACTTAGTAAAAAGCGGAAAACGCATCAAAGATTCCCTTGTGCAAAACATAACTAGCAACCTAGGAACCTCAAAGAAGCGCGAATGTAAACGCGAGATGATGGTGGAAAAATTGATTTCACCACTCGAATATTTTCAGCGATCTGAAAAACAAAAACAACCAAGTAACGTTTAGTAAAGATGAAAGATAATATAAGTGAAAAACGAAATTAACGAGGGAAACTGAAAAGGAGAGGTGGAGTGAGTTGGATTTGAACCAACTATTTCGAGTGCAAAGGACTCGCGGGAATCTTCCCGTTCACTCCAAGTCAAAGTTCCGCGCATGCCAAGGATGAGCGCGCTAAGCACACACAAAATAATACATATACATATAAAAACATGCACTACAAACCTGTGACATATTGCAGCGAGCAAGAATGAGAAATATCATAACATGCAACCCGCTGGCGAGGCCACCACACGCTGCTGCACACTGCTGGACGGTGAAATGTGAAGCGTTGACGGCTGTACCGGTGAGTTTGAACTTTTACAGTATTCTGCAAAAATGCCTACAGTGGACACCTTGACTTCCCGTTGCGCGTTGGGGGGCGTGAGAAGTCACAGCACGTCCTCGTCACGCGAGCACGATCGACGATAACGATGACGATGACGAATTCTGCGAAACGTGTGCCATGCCATGCGATGCGATGCCATCGGACGATTGGAGATGGAATAATCCACCGCATGACGCTCGCGCTCGCGGGTTGGGGATCGCAGGCACGCAGGTCACGTACGTATCGATCGCGATCGTCATCGATTATTCCACCCCACCGCTCTACTCGGGCGGTCATCCTAATTGAGGTACGATTTTCTTTCTCTGTTCCTTTTTTTTTTTGGTGCAACACGTTTGCCCATTTTTCGTGCAACTAAAATGTTTTTCGGGCTCGTCGTGCACTCGATTATTTTTTGCGCTCGTCGTGCGCTTTAAAATGAGGCCAACTTGTTTTTGGGGGGTTTGGTGACTTTTTTTACGTTTTGGTGATGTTCGCTTGGGTACACGTGCGCCTGGGTTGTACCTGAAGCTGTCGGGAAAAGTGTAAATTGTACTCGCATGCACTTGCATATACCAAGCCTGAGTACATATGTTATTTCTGCACCCCACTTTGGCTTCATTCTTGTACTTGCTCGCGGCGGATTTTAGTAACGGGATGGTTCTTGTATACCCTAATTGTACCCAGCATCCGCCGCGAGCAAGTACACAAAAGTACAAGAATGAAGCCAAAGTGGGGTGCAGAAATAACATATGTACCCAGAAATTACGTTTGGGTACATGCAAGAACATTATTTGGGTACTGATAAGGTCCCAATGTACCAGAAACGTACGGTGATAGTACATATGCAGTACACATGTTTTCGTCCATGCGTACATGCCGGATACACGTGTACCTTTATCTTGTACCCAACGTGTACTTGCTCGCGGCGCGGCATGCGTACCCGGCATGTACCGGTCGCCGGGTACATGTCAGGTGCATGTGTCCGTGTATGTACCTTATGCCGCCTAATACATGTTCGGTACGTATGTACCCGCAATGTCTTCCCGTATGCAGATCCATGCGACATGGGCAGGAGCGTCGGGGACGCCCTCGGTATCTTCGCCCGGCCCCGGCGCATGCATGGCGACAACACGGTCGACAACGACCCGTTCACGACACCGACGATGTCGATGCAAGGTGCGTTCTTCCCTTCATAAAGTAATACGTGCATCCCGGGTACGCGTGCACCTTACCGTTCTTCAGTTGGTACATGGCCGGTGTGACGTCGGTACATACGTACCGGACACTTACGCATGAAGGTGAAACGAAATATGCCGGAAATTCTTGCTTATGGTCACAATGTGCGCCGGAGGCCCTGCCAAAAATTTTATTTTGCGTGGGCGCGTCGTGTGGGAATGCCTTAGTGGGAGAATGTGTCCGCATTCACCGTACACGCGCGGTACACATGTACCCACGTCGTACCATTGTGATTATTCCCGGGTGCATGTGTACCGGTAATGTACCGACTGACTGTGCTTCGCAGGAACGTGCGTGGCGAGCGTCGTGTACCTCAACAATCCGACCTAAACCACTGGGTCGTGGCGGGGGACCACGTGCACGTGGCCGCCGCCTTCACGTGGACGCGGCTTTATTACGATCAACCATATAGCCGATTATAATCAACCACGAAACTAATGAACATAAACTGAATTCCCATGGCATGTACGAACGACAGAAGAGGACGGCAGCAATGAACCGCTGCATATATATACTTAAACAAAAGAATACATGGTACACTGATAGCAATATTAGGATTACATTCCCACTCGGCAAGTTTGCACGACATTACCACGATATGCAGGCGAACCCTACCGAAACCCTACCAATTAAAGACACAAATGACTTCACACAGCCCCATATACAGAGAGGGGCAGGAAAAAACTTTAGGGAATGGCTCAGGAGGGTAGGTAGACACGCTACACAAAGTATGAGGGCGAACTGCCGACACTCGACCACAAGCGAATTCCCAAAAATGCTCTACGTAAAAGTAAAAAAATTTGGAAAACACACCGAAACATCCCAAATGTTTTGCACAACTAGGGGACGACATACAAAAAATGATGCCCGCCAAGGAAATTATATTAGGGGCGTTACATATATGGATTTAGGGCAATGTAACGCTGTAACCATAAACTCGACAACAACGAAAACACTACAGCGACACCCGAGATGGACAAGACAGGCCCAAAATAAGCACCCCAACCAACCAAATGACGCACTGCCACCCACCCACTTAAAACGGAACTACTGTAGTACAAAGGCGAACCCTAAAATAACCCTAACAACGAGGGACGCAAATGCACGCGCACGGCACGACATGACGGGAAAGACGTTAGGAAACTTCAGGGAATGGCTCTGGAGAGCAAGGAGAAGGGACACACAAAATACTGGAGCAAACTACCAACATTCGACCACAAGCGAATTCCTAAAAATGCTCTACGTAAAAATAAAAAAAAATCGGAAATTGCGGGTGCACGTGTACCCACCATGTACCATAGGTCAGTACGTGTGCACCCGGTCGCAACCGTTTCCAGTGCTGGCCCGGTACACGTGTATTTAGCCTGCACCCGTAATGCAGTGCACGCGCGGTACATACGTCCCCGGCATTTCCGTAGTGCTTAGGCGCTATGTGTTGTTTGCAGACGGCGCACCTTCAGGTCAAAGGCACCGAAGACCGCCAAGTACAAGGTGCACATCGACCAGGACCCCATCCCATGGTTGGGAAGACAATACACCAGATAGAGTATGAACGCGCTCTACTCGAAGGTTGCCCTCCTCGATGCCGCAAGTTCAATCGAGTGCAAGTGGGTACGATGAAGTTCCGGACCGCATCCATGGACAAAAAGTTCAAGACAGTGCAATGTTACTTCCGATCCTTTTACGTCGAGAGGGTGAGGACGAAAGGTCGCAAGCAAACAAAGGAACAAACAGACCGGTGAGTACACAATCATGTACCACCAGTACCCGTACACCCTCGGTACATACACACCTAGCATGGGAACGCGTGGGTACATGTGTACCCGTCATGGCTTTATGTTGGGTACGTCCTGGGTACACATGTACCAGTGTACAGTAGTGTGCAGGCCGAACATGCACGAGCCGAGCGGTGCGAGACTGATTTGATATCGATGTGATGGTACATACGTGCTTGATGTCGGGAGGGGGGGATGCTTATATTCCAGGTTCGGCCGGGTGGATGCCATCTATCGAGTGGAGCTTGGAGGAAGACCGTACGTGTTTGTCAAGGTTTCGTGGCTCAAGAAGCCAACTAAAGCTTTAACGGCCGCTTTGCGTGCGAGGCATTCCATCATAGGAGCGGATAGTGTTTCAAACTGCTTCTACGTATTGGACCCAGAGAATCCGGCCACTGAATTCGATCGAAAAGAACCGTTTATGCTTGCCGAGGAGATTGCTTCTCAAGTGGTGATTCGAAAACATCCTTGCATGGAAACCGCGGTGGTCTTGGATCCGCTAGCCGACTTCTTTGAGCAGATTGTCCGAGATGAAAATCCCAGTGACAATGAGGCATGATAGATAAACATAGGTAAATGTAATTGTATATAATGATCGTTTTTGTTATGGTGAATTGTTAAATTGACACATGGTACATTATCGGTACACGTGCACGCCATATATAACACGCGTGGGGTAACTATGTACCCAAGTCGTACTAAGCGGGTGCGTTCACATGTACCCAGCATGCCCTAGTCTGCCATTTGGTACATGTCTGGTACATGTGTACGAGAAACCATGTACCCAGCACGTACTCAGCATATACTATATGGTACACGCTAGGTGCATGTGTACGGGGGACCATGTACTCGGCATGTACCTACAGGTACCCGCCTGGTGCATGCTGGGTACATGTGTACGGAGTCGATTGCGTACACATGCACGCCGCATGCACCTATTTCTTACTTGTGTACCCGTCGACGGGTGCACGTGGGTACACGTAGGTACACGCCAGTCCTGTTTTTCGGGTGTCCATTTATGAAGGTATAACTCAATAGTTTGCATCGAAACTTGTCAAGGATGTCTTAGTCACTTATGGCCTTGACATATATGTGAAAATATTGCACATTTTTACAACTCGGATTTTCACTGAGTTTTGGGCCCCAAGTGGGGAGTGGGCAGGTACATATGTACGTTGTCCAAGTACATGGGAGGTACATGCTTGGTACATGTCGGGTACAGGTGTCCTAAATTTGTAGGGTAAGTGTGCACCGCATAACCTTGAAACTGGGAGTACATCCGAATAACATGGGGGTTTTCAATTTTACACTATCCCACAAAGCCTTTCACATCCTGCACAACACTAAATTCTTCTCGGCAGCACAGTTAAACAGAGACCTACTATACGAACTTGAAAACCTAAATATTAGAATTCTACCACAAACGGGCAGAGAAGCTAGGATAATCAAACACGAAAATAACAAAGCCATTTCGACCATACGACAATCACTGAGAACTCACCTTCCGAAAATTGATGCACATTCATCAAAGCCAAATTCTAAAAACAAAGACTGTAAATCCACCCACACTGCTTATAATCACCTCATCTCAGGCAAAGGAAAGCCTTCTTGTGAACCCCACACATATGGATACCGCAGGAAACACTCTCATAAACAAAAGAGAATAATCCTTAAAACCAAATGCACAAACAAAATCTTTGATTGTGAGAACATTTATGACGCAGATGGCAGATGCATACTACAAAAAGCAAAACACAAAAGCGCCATGAAACAGTCAGAAGAATTAGACCGACTCACAAAACTACAACTAGCACAACACTCTAACAATTTGATTATAATGGGTATGAATATGAGAGGCCTCCGACACCACAAAGAAGATAAAGACAGTTTAATCAAATTAGAAACAATCTGCAATCTTTTAATTGACGGACGGGCTGATATAATGTGTATATCAGAAACCAAGGTAAATACTGAAAACCTTGCATTAATTAAAACCCTAATGACACAAAAAGGAATCCAATTTCGCACTTCTCATGTAAATGAAAGAGCTTCCATTGGTTCCATGATCCTGTGGAATCCGAAAAGTTTACCACTATCCACCTCGGTCATCACCACAATTGATGGAGATGCAAAGAGAGCAGTAATGACCAAATTTTCAGGAAACAACGGGTTTGAGCTCTACATAGCCAGCGGTTATATGAATGATGTTACACTAGTAGAGGAACAAGTGGAATTATATGACACACTCACTGACTGGGCAGGGAAGGCAGGAAATAATCCAAAAAAGGCCTACGTAGAGATAGGTGACAAAAACTGTACCATTACCCCAAATCAGCGGGTGTCAGGTGGAAGTTACATGTCATATCAAGAGCATGTTGAAAAGAATAAGCATCTTTTAACTTATTTCAACAATGACAGATGTTCTCTTAATGAACTGATAATGGACCGTAATCCAAACACGGAAATTTTCACACATGTTATATCCAAAAACTCAAAAGCAAAACTTACCCATATCATGGCCAACACAACTATGGCAGAAATGACAGTTAAAACTGGATGGACGGAGGAAAACCCATATATCATCTCCGACCACGGGATAGTATGGGCTGAATTTAAGCTCCCTCAAAACGACACCAAACCGGAGATTTCTACCGATACAACTTTGCCAACACCTAGATTTAATGGTGCCAAGGAAACCACACATGAGGAGTACCCAGGGTACCCAATCAGAATGACAAACAAAAATAAGGATACAAAAAGGAAAATAAACAAGAAAGATATTGTAGGACTCCTTGAGGCAAACGGATACAGCACAAATGAACTTGTGCACGCGTGCATCAATAAAAACAAAGCTAGAGCCGCTATCAGCACCATCAAGGGTGACACCACTGATCTCGATCCTAAACGGGATAATACTGACGGCAGCCCCATAACAGTGAGCAAGCTCATAGCTAAAAATAAAGAGACAGACAACATAGAACAATGTCTAAAATGGCACAACAAACCCAAGGAATGGTGGATTCACCTTAATAGCCCATGGCATGCAGCTCACTTACTCTCTAGAGGAAAGGGGATGCCGGAAGGTGGTCTCAACTTAGGCCATAACGACAAAGATAACATCTGGCATATAGGTTCGCCTCACCTTCTAAATAAGAAAGATGTAAATGCCTATCTCAAACGACACCTTTCATTCAGCTCACTGGAAGTTAAGAAAATCACGAAATCCAGCACAGATGATCACATGACCAGCTGGGATATTCTTCTACAACCTCATATGCCTGCTAAATTCTGGAACCTGTACGGATCTGAGATGCATTCGGAAAAAATAGACTGCACTGCCCATTTATTCCAATACGCTACAGGCTGGGTGTCTTACACTGAAAGACTACATAGGACACTCGAAATGGAAAATGGATCGGAAGCAGCTAGAAACGGCGGCACTGGCCTCAAGGAAATGCACCCTGACGCGACATGGGATACCCTGCACAAATTGGCACATCAGGCGGCAAGTGACGCCTTTGGCACCAAGAATCTGAACAAAACTGGGAGGTCCGAAAAACCATCAGCAGTATCTAACTATATATACAAATGGCTAAACACAGTACGCCGCACCATCAAATATTTGGATACAAGAACTCATGTTAGCAACATTCCAAAGCAAGCCAAAAAGGCTGCCCGCACACTACCGTTTGCCTCGCTCCAACCCAACCACAATGAAGCAGCAGCCACATGGAGATTACGATTGCATGAAAATTATGCAATAATCAGAAATGCTTTTCAGAAAAGCAGAGACACTGACATCGAACGACGCAAACTCCGAGAAAAAGAAGCCTTGCAGCATCTTTTCTCAACTAACCTTTCGAGGTTTCTAGACACAGTCATGGGAAAGATGAAACCTACTGAAAAAGGTGCAGCCGCAACCCCAGGAAGTGATGGAAAGATACCTGAGACAAAAACAGAAAGACTAAACACAACACTAGATGAATACGAAAATTAAAAATTATTTTCTACTAACCCGAATGAGCCAGATGAACTCCCACAGTGGCTCACTGACATTCTCAAGGATAGCCCTAAAATCCCCGATACGGCCGCCGCAAAACTATTGGCAGAAATCACGCACAAAGAACTTCAACAAGCATACTCGGACTGTGGTATCTCCACAGCACCAGGACCCTCAGGAATGAGATACTCGCAGTGGATCAAGGGCCCAGAGAATTTTCAAGAAGTTACTGTCTCACTTTTTAACCACATTCTTATAACTGGGAGATTTCCTAAGAGTGCAAAATCTGGAGTCATCCTTCCAATCCCTAAAAACCCCTCTGCACCATGTACAATAGATAATTCCAGACCTCTCACAATGTTGGAAACGGGTCTTAAACTATTTAACACAATAATTGCAAACCGTCTCAAAACAATACTCAACACCCACCCCATTCTCTTTCCCATTCAAGATGCCTTTCTTCCGAATAAAAACATAGATGACTCACTCCAAATTTTGAATGAAGTAATTTCGGATGCCAATAGACACGACAAAGACCTCCACGTAGTTTACCTGGACCTCAAACAAGCATTTGACAGAGCCGAATTCTGGATGAGCAATTTAGCGCTCAGAAAGTTAGGACTCCCATCACAAATAATTAACATCATCTCAGACATCACCAATGATGCCTCTATAATGGTACTTACTGAAGAAGGCCTCACAGATGAATGGTCCCTCGAATGTGGAGTTCCTCAGGGAGAAGTTTTGAGCCCACTAAGGTTTGTAGCCATTATGGACATTCTGGCAATTTGGTTAGCAAAAAGAGCAAACGGTGCAAACCCGACAGGAACCACATATGGATATGGACTGAACTTGGAACGCCGTAGACCAGACAAACCAGGAAATAATGTTATTCCTCACTCTCAAAACCTATTAGAAAAGGACACCCCTTTAAATATCTTTGCACGGTTCTTCTGTGATGACATCATTCTCGTGGGGAAAACTAAAGACGAAGTTCAAGACATGCTAGGTATAGTTAATGAATTTATGAGCTTCATCGGCATTCCCATCAATGTTAAGAAATCCAAATACTCTTACAGAAAGCGCATCAAACCTCAGGGCAAAATGGTAACGCGATATGACCTGTCCGATGATTTACTCATCTCAGGGGGTCAACTGGAGCCCAATACGAATGACTCAAGTCCTTCCATTAATTCGAAATGGATACCCCCTGAGACACCAGATTTTCTCGATTTCTCCAACAGCAAAGAGGTAAACAGATACCTCGGAGTATGGTTTGCACTAAATGGGGAATGGGACAAACAGGCGGAAATCCTTATCGACAGACTTAAATCTACTCTAATATCCATCCAACTGCAACACATGACCCTACACCAGCTAAGATATGTTATAAATGCGGTTGTAGTTCCGAGGATGGCGTACCCCCTTAAAGTTACCTCAGCAATTGCCAACTCCTCAAAGAATGTCGCAATTGAACTAGACAAAATGATAGCTTCGTTTATAATTAAATATTTGGGTTGCCCAGTTGACACTAGTCACCAAATGATTTGGACAGCAGTTTGCCAAGGCGGGTACGGTTTTGATGGTGTCTTCGATATTGTAACCGCGTCGTGTATTACTGAAATTATGAACACCCTGTGTTCTGCAGATGAACACGAATACTGTGGTTACACTATTGATTTTACCCATAATTAATTATTCACCGAAATTATCGAAATCCGAAAACAATTCATGGAAAATAAATATCTCTGACCCCAAACAAGTGACCAACAAGGAAATAGTCAATTAATTAATTATTTCGAGATCCTGTGTTTGTGCAATAGGGACAAGAAATAGTTGGGAAAATATATCAGGCGGTGGGCACACATGTGTCACAAGACAAATAAATAGCGGGATAATTATTGGTCCAGACCGATATACAGTGTGCATACGATAGACAGATAATATCTCATACGTACATACGATAGGAGGCCACGTTGTGTTCTATCGCAATCGGTTCACGCACAGCGCACTCGGCATCCGGCAGCACCTTTCTTTCAAACTCTCACTCGAAACTGTTGTGTGATCTGCTTCTGAGAAACAAAAAAGATGAGTGCCACAGAGCACGAATGTTTGATATGCAAAATCCGCGGATTAGGATCGTCATGCCAGTGTCAACCGGTCACACTGGGTGATATGGTGGCGAAGCGTCGCCGTTTGGATAAATTGCCGCAGGCATCGATTCTCTCGAGCCTCCAAGTGAGGGTCGTGGAACGTTCCCACGTCAACAACGACCCGAAGGTGAATAGGCCTGTATCGGCTATCGAACCAACCGAAGACGACCCTGACCCGAAGTTCCTTCCCAAGACCAAGAAGAAGTGGTCCCTTATCGCTTACGGAGCCTTATGCAAGTCGAAAGTCGTCGTTGGTCGCCCGAAAAAAACAGCGTTTGAGAACGGCAGTTTACTTTGGGTGAGATTCCTATGGCGTGTTACGTGTTACGCGTAAAACTCACAAGGCCCGAAATACGTAATTTACGCGTAATTTACGCCCGGGGGGGGGGCGTATCATGCAACATAGTGATATGCAAGGGTATGATATATATTATGTGGTATGAGCGGTGTGTATCAATAGATAAATAGGTTGGTTATTAATTAAGTCTCAAGTGGAATATGTGAGAAATACAGCGACAAGAAATAGTTCGAAAATTAAATAATTTTCAGCGTGCGATAGTCGTGCGATAGACCCCTTTTCAAAAAATAATTAATTCGGCGTCGACTCAAAATACTATTGAAAATAAAGAATTATTGATGGTGTGTGTGTGGGGGGGGGGGATAAAATCAATAGTGTAACCACAGTATTGGCAACACAACCACACGGACCGTATCACTGATCCCCACCTCATCTCACTATACCGTAGAAACAGCAATCTATGGCTTAAAATAATAATTCAAAACATGAACAACGAAATGGGTAAAAATGCCATCTCGGGCTTCCCCGTTATCACACTATGCAACCTACAGTCACACAAAAGACAAACGCTTTAACTGGTTTAGGCGTACAGGTCACATTATGGCAAAACTTGGATACGCTATCGACTCTAAAAATTACCCTGAAAATGAAGCGGGTGAAACCACATTAATCACCACCCTTCCCAGACAACTTTACATGTCGAGGAATGTTACCTCCGCAATACAAAAATATAACCTCAAGCACACAGGTTCCTTTCTGACTCCCTGTGGTGGAATGTTAAAAAATTGGCAAGAAAGTAAAGTCTTTTTCAGGCTGAACGGTAATAGACCCCCTGGATGGCTAACCGAAATCGAAAAGGAAATGCTTCAAAACCCTGTAGATTTGGACCCACAGGCCAGATATGTCAAGAAACAATATAGAGACAACATAGTACCCCCTGACACGGGTGAGTTTCATTGGAAAGGAAATGGTGACCGAAATTCCATCTCTCTTATTCACATTACCAATATTGACTTAGAGGCCATGTCAATACAATATACATAATACATTAACAATGCCATAAACCCTAATGTCTTTGTCAGAATCGAAGGAACCAACAGTTTTCAATACGACTTTGAATATAGCATCACCAATGACGGTTGCATCCTAATTCCAGCAGGTTCTATTTTCGAATATAATAATGACCATATGGACCCACCCTCTTCTGTCCTTGCTAAAGTCAATGATATTAACTCACACTATGAATACATCTCAGACAGACAGTATGAGACCATTATTGCCAGAATGAAAAACAAAACTGCGGAGGAAGAAAGTGAATATAGCTGTCCTAGCGACTCGGAAGAAGAATCTACCCCCAACGCCGAAAAGAGCAAACAAATGGAAGATTATGATATGGCAAGCGATGGTTCTCTATTTGCTGGCAAGAAAACAGCATGCAGTGGTGCAGCATATGCCATAAAAAACTTTGACAACGGAATGCCACTTGTTCGGAAGATGAATATCCCCCCCTCAAGAACTTTCTCCGCACCGGGGCTTCTTATCAAGGAAGATATCCAAAACCCGAGTAGCACATCTGCTGAAATTGCGGGATTGCGGTTTCTACTCACTAAACAAAAAGAGAAACTCCGCAAATCCATGACTCCAATGGTACATGCCATTGACTCCATGGCTGCAATATCTGCTGTAACAAAGGATGGCAGATCCATGAGTGCTCGGGACAAACTACGTGAAGCTAATCGCAGAGATGTGCAGGCTGTTCGCCTACTGTTAGAAGAACTTGGCTTCTACAGTGAAGGAGACCACAGTAAAATCATCCTTAAATGGATTAGGGGTCACAATAATGACAAAGTCCATGACAGAGTGGACCGTACTGCTAAAAGAGCCTCATTCAGAGGGGGCTGTTTAGACATCTCCCGCTACGACCCTGCCGAGAAACTACCCTTCTCATTATTCTTTTTTGAGGTCCCTATTTTAGGCGATATCCGTAGTCACATCAGAAGAATTCAACGACTCTCACACTATCATAATTGGAGAACTCTACAGTCCCAAGGGAAGTACCTGAGAATGCTCAACGAGAATAACACCGCCCCCACTAAAGATATTTCCAAAATAACACCTAAAGCTTTCACCGCTTCTAGAAGTAGAGAACTCCTGGGTCTTCAAGCCTCTCCAGCACGTTTATTTAAACTGGGGAAAATCGGGACTGAAAACTGCCCCTACTGCCAACAGACGAATACAAAATGCACCTTCGAACACATCCAACTTGAATGCCCAGGACATAATAATAGTTTGTATAGTCTTAGAACAACCCAAGATAGCGAACTAAGGAAAATCATCGCTGAAGAAATCTCAGAAAAGCCTAAACTACTAAACCCTGGAAAAGGTACCACATACATCAAAACACAACCATCGAAACTTTTTCCACTTGTTGACCTAAGACAGGAAATGAATGAGGAATTATACTTACACGCTATCCGGAAGCTAGCATGTACCGTCCATCAAGTTCAAAAAAGAATACCATTGCTGTGACCGCTAAGCCCGAAGTGGACCATGTTGCGGGAACAATTAAATATCCCGAACTCCAATATGTCCAAAAGAAAGAGTTTTGGAAACTTTTGGCTTGGCACCGCCTTTCCAACAAAGCAGTCCCATGCTCACTTGCGGAGTACTCGAATAGGGCACGCGATATTCATGAAGCACTCAATGCATGTAAGTTTGAATCGGGAGATCCTAAAAACTGCTACGCAATAAGAAGAAGCCTCTTAGATATTTTGGTGGATGACAGAAACCTTGACAAAAACGGCTGTGAACTTTTCTCCAACCCACTAAATGCCCACCCTAGAATTTACTCGAGAAGATGCATACCCACCACAAGAATGAAAAAAGCCCTCAGGCCCTTCTGCCATCATGGGAAAATCGGATTTGATGGTCTCGCTTGGGATGCCTACGTGGACCCGATAACAGGCATTGGCATAATCGTTTACGGAAATCCCCCCTTTGATGGGAAGGATAAGGGCAAATCTTCGGCGGTTATGACTACCTTGGAAATGGGACATAAAGCGGCCAACACCGTCCCTGGATTTTCAGGAACATGGATTCTTCCGCTGTCTCCCAAAAACCAAAAAAGATGGTTTGATAAAGGCTTTAAACTTGTTTTCAGATTCCCGCATAACACTATTCCATTTATCCCACATGGTTATTGGACGGGTGATGACCCCTACGTTCTTCCAGGTGGCGGATGCTATAAGGATGATTTTTCGGATGTCGTTATCATAGCTATAGACAGTGCACCCAGTGATACTCAACCAGCCTTTGACTGGAGGCCTACACAGAAAAAGATTGCCAGATGGTTCCTCAATGTCCTTCCTAAGTCCAGAGTCACGGAGAAGAGGCTAGAATACACAGGAGTCAACCCTGATATTTGGAATGAAGTTCTGAACGAAAGCGACAAAGTACTTCCTTCTTCGCTGTGCCCATGGCCCACTCAAGACCCTCCCTATCATCAGAATGATACTGAGCATTATTATGGTGGTCACCATGACACGACAATCACCAATGCAAATTCCAAGCCCTTCATAAGCACCGTGAAATGGCCCAAAGTGCGAGGAAGACAGATCCGCTGTCCGGCTAAGCTCGCTAAGCATCAAACTGATAATCCCATAAACAGTGTCTGGCCGAGGCTTTATGCTCTCGGAAACCCAGACAGTGAAGCAAGACTGTACTACTGTACTGTACTACTGTACAGTACAGTGCTAGGATGTCACGGACACGATACGGAAGCAGGGTCAGGCTAGGGGCTAGTCAGAGCCCATAATAACTAAGCCTAAACCCGAAGTCCAGCACACCACCCGTGGGTGTGACTACCTAGCAAAGCAGGTACAGGATATACAGCCACGAGATAATAAACAAACACCTAACATTCACTTCGGTGGAAACCGATCACTTCTAGCTGGGTGCCGGGGTCTTGACCCGGTCATCCCACTACTGGGCTAAAGCTAATCAAGCTGCCAGGATAACTGAATTAAACTTATCCACTTTGAGGCTGGTCAGCAGGGCCGAGTTCAGCGGTAGGGATGCAAGCACAGAAGAATCCCGAAGTGAATTGTAAGCTGTCTGTGGCAAATTGAGCACCACCAGGCCCAAGTGGGCAAGGTGGATCCACAGCAGAAAGTAAAGCAACAGAAGAACTGAGACGAGCAGAACCCCATGGCGGCTTGAGTATTGAAGAAAGACACAGAAGAACTCCATCATCTGGCGACCAATCACGGATGCCTGCAGCACAAAGTGGTGGATCCGAAGCAAAGAAATCTCCAGTAGACCGACGGGCGATGGCTCCGGGCTCAACCAGGCCCCTGTCACCACCGCCCACGGTAACCATAGATGCCGTAGCGCTGGCCAGCAAGGAACAACAAAGCATCGAAGACACCAATGCACATCGGAGAAAGCTCGGAGGAGTCCAGGGACGGTACATCGGAGTCAGACTGCCACCGGCCGCTGGCAATGCTCCCCCGTCAGAGTCATGCTCAAGAGTGCCGAAAGAGCCAAAAGCCACTTGCTGCCCGCCGTGAGAGTCATTGCCAGAGCCTTGGTCATTGTCAGAGACCTCAGAGCCAATGTCAGAAGCCTCAATCCTCATGCCTGCAAACAGTGGAGCCGGTACAGAGTCGCCAAGCTGGAGTGACGGGACAGAGCCAGGCAAGCCGAGAGAGCCAGAGACAACCACTGGCGGGTCATGAGCCGCAGGCACACCACCAGCCACGAGTGCAGAGGGATGCCGAACCGCAGGCGGTGGCGGAATCGAGCCCCGTGCATCCGAGTGGAACGTGGCCAGACCAAACTGAGCCATGTCGTCCTCGTCAGCTGCCGCATCCTGAGCGGAAGCCGCCGCATCCTGAAAGTGCCGCAGAGATGTGGGCTCAGCCGGCACAAAAGAATGTGCCGACAGCTCGACCACCTCTGGGCGACCCTCCATCGTGCAGAGCGACTCGAAGGCATGTTCATCCCCAGCGTCATAGAAACGTTGGAAACGAACAGCCAGACAGTCAGTCTCATAGTCCTCAACTGCACCACAGTAGCGGGCACGGACTGAGGACCGCCGTTGGGGCATTCAGCATGCCAATGTTTCAAACCACTTTGTGCACACTCCGCATTTCTGCAGTGAGGCACGAAGGCACCGCTCTTCTTGTCAAATGAGACAGGAGGAGCGGTGCCAAGTGGCTTAACACCAGCACGATGATGCTTAGCAGCAGAGCGGGTAAGGTGCTTGCCCGCAGGCGGCGCCCCTTCCCGCTTCTGCCGCTTCCGGTCACGAATGTCCTGCTGCATGCGCTCCAGCTGCCTCTGCAGACTGGACAACGCCGCAGTTAGGTCAGACGCGCCATCGCCGAAAGACAAAGCAGAAACAGGGTTGCCAGAGACTTTCAGGCCGTGGCGGAACTGCTCCCGCACACGAGCCTGGATAGTCAGAAGAGACACTCCCTGCCGCTGGTCAGCCCGAGCCAGAGAATTAGCCAACTCACGATACAGTGCCGAGTTGCCGAGAGCCTTGAGAAACTGCCGCTTCACCGCGTCCTCTGGCAAGTTGTGGGAACGCTGAACGTCCCGCAACAGGCCATTGAACTCACGGATGCCACGGTCAGGATCTTCGCTGCTGGGGATGCGAACCGCCAGCAGCGACTCAAAAGAGTCAAAGGGCTCTGAGCGTTCCTGGAGCATGCGCACCACCTCAAGGGCAGCGCGCTTGCCATCTCCAGGAACGTCAGACCCAGAGGCCTCAAGCCAGTCACGAGCAGGCGAGCCAGGGCGAGCCAGAAACGTCAGAGCCGAAAGAAGCAACTCATTGGCCTCATGCCTAGCCTCAACAGCCATGTCGGTCAAGTCAAACAGGGGAGCAAACGCCTGTGACTGCAGTAGAAACTGCGTGCGCAGCTCATGCATGACCTGTGAAAAAATGTCGACTGCATCTGTCTCGGTCCCAGCGAAGCGCTCAGACTTGTCTCCCAGAATTTTAGTGGCAACGGTCTTAGCAACTCTCCTGTCGAAATTTTCCCGAGCAAGCCGCTGACATTTCTCAAGAACCTCTTTCGCAGCTGCGGTGGTCGGAGCTGGCAGCTGCGGCGTGTGCGGTGTCGCAGCGTGCTGCGCACCCACGTCATCAAAAATCGTTTCTAATCTACGGACGCGAGACCGCGTCATTCTGCTTGCTGCGGTAACCATGATAGAGAGACAGGGGAAAGGTCGAGCTAAGCAGGGTGGTGGTGTAAAAATTGTCACGGCGGCCAGATAATTCGTAGAAGTCTCAGCACAGTAGATCGAAATTCACAGGTCGTAAGCGGAACATGAGAGCGGCCAAAATGTACAACGCGTGGAGCGACCTCGCCAGGGCCACTGGCGCACGATGCAAATAAACTCTCGCTGCGACGATACTGCCGTAAAAAAAAACAATCCGTCAACTGCTGATCTCCTGCGCAGCGAAGGCGAGCACAACGTGTGCCGCCATCACTGCCATGTCAAAAGGCCATACCGCGAGAATGATACACCACCGCCCAAGTGGGCGCTCAACCCCTCCTACGTCCTACTTAGCCGAACATGGCAACAGCAAGGCGCTGTGCCATCATCAGAATCACCGGAAAGCCGGTGCGGGCCATAACCTGCGAGGAAGACAGATCCGCTGTCCGGCTAAGCTCGCTAAGCATCAAACTGATAATCCCATAAACAGTGTCTGGCCGAGGCTTTATGCTCTCGGAAACCCAGACAGTGAAGCAAGACTGTACTACTGTACTGTACTACTGTACAGTACAGTGCTAGGATGTCACGGACACGATACGGAAGCAGGGTCAAGCTAGGGGCTAGTCAGAGCCCATAATAACTAAGCCTAAACCCGAAGTCCAGCACAAAGTACTTACACTCATGGGGTACCTCCCTCCTCTTTTTGGTACTGTCCTCAACACGATAGGTGTTCCCCGTGGCAAGATTAAACCTCTCCTTAAAAAACTTTCAAGAATCTGTAGGCAACACACCAGAAATAGGCGAGACGTGTTTCTGTTAAACACCTCCACCACCTTGAACACTGACCCGCATACAGTACTAGAATGTCCTAGTGACACAGTGAAAACGCTGAACGCCGTAGGGTTTGAGCGAGGCAATCGGGTATCTCAAAAGATAGAAATGAATACACGACTCTCAGGCTATCTAAGCTCTGAGGCCGTCACTAGGCAATCATATCGTGTGTCACAGTCTAAGCTACCGAAGTCGAACTACTGAGTACAGGTAGGAAGTCACTGTACTGTCACTGTCACTGTCATACGTCATACGTGATACTGAACTACTGAATCTCAGCACACCACCTCGGCTGAGGTGGCACAAGAATGTGAAACAGGTAGCTAATGCAAACTAAGAGGTCCCCGTCCACGGATCAGAACAACATCAACCAAAGGGCCGACCTGCCGCCATCCCCGCTTCCGGCTAACCCTCCAAACCGAATGCTAAAGTACTAGTATATGCATGCCAACTAGGTGGACTGCCACAAGGATATGAAAATAGTAACTGGTCTCGGCCAGATCTCGCTCCCCGATAGATACTCTCATCTGATGCTGCTCAGCTCGACGGTCAACCAGTACTCGAGGTCATAGAAGATGTCAAAGAGGTACAGGATGTAGTCAAAGGCCAGAATCCAGTCAGATGTGCTTAAGGTCAGAGTAGAGCTGTCGGTGTCTAAGGTCTCATAGGGCAGGTCATAGGTACCAGTCCGTCCACGAACACAAAGTCCAGTCCAGAAGGGCACCACGTCAAAGGGCATCAATCCAGTCAGACCAGAAAGACCCCTTGCCCGACCGCTGCCGGCTCATAGGCCTGCAGCTCAGCCGGACAGAGGACCAGAGAACCTAGGAGTCACCCGCACCACTGGGGTGCGGGCGGATCACGTCCATGAAGGACTCGATCATGCTGATGATCACCCGCACCTTGTCCTTGAGCCCAGGAAGAGGTTTGGTGAAGATATCAGCCAGGTTGAGTAAAGTGTTGATGTAAACAGGCACTAGGTACCCAGCACACACCCACCCCCGAAAGCAGTGAAAACGGATCAACACATGCTTAATCTTGGTGGATAGCATGACATTCCTCAGAATGGAGGAGGCCGCCTGGTTGTCAATCATGACAGCCACCGGGAGCTCCAGCCTGGGAATGAAGGGTCCAGAGGTACCATACATGCCAGACCGCTGAGAGTGGTACTCCCGCGGACCGTCCTCATAGCCCGTGCCATCATATGGTACTGGCACGGCGTGAGGCAGGGCATACAGGCTGCTGTCAGGAACAGGCTCAGCCTCCCGGTAGTGTAGGGGGGAGGCGGGGCCCATCTGACCATGACCCATAGCATGATTCTCGAAGAACGTGGCCGCCCTCTGCATCCAAGAAGTGTCAGCTGCAGGGAAGGCCGTAGACAGAGCCAGAGCAGACACACCCGGCTCCTGCTGCGTAATTCTGATAAAGCCGAACATCTCCACAATCATATGGATAGCAGACATGGCCCGCTGCCCAACCACAGAGGCGGCCACATACTCAGATCCAGTGGAGGACATCTCAGCATCAGTCTGGCGGGCACATACCCAATGAAGGACCATGCCGTTGAGGAATACAATGCCTCCCGAGTAGGAGAGACACCCGTTGAGTTTGTCACGAGCATGGTCAGCATCCGAATACACCTGTATTGTGAGCACAGAAAGCGGTGCACTGGGGTAAGCATAACGGATACGGTAGTGCCGTGTGAAGTACAGATACTGAGCCACTCTCTGAAGTGCCTCCCAGGCCTGAGCCGAGGGGCATGAGGAGAACTGTGCCAGATATATGACTGAGTAATAGATATCTGGCCTGGTGCACCGTGCAATCCACAGCAGGGACCCAAGCAGTGAGAGATACGGGGTGACAAGGGTGAGATCAGGGTGCTCCGGCTTCTGGATAATGAGGTTCACATCCATCGGATTGTGATAGGTTTTGGCCGGAAGCTTGAACTTGGACATGAGCTCCTTGATCTGCCTGGTTTGGGACAATGCAATGCCCCACCGATCATAGTCAACCGCAAGCTGCAGGACGGCTGTCATACGGCCAAGATTCTTGCTCTTGAATGCCGCCTGGAAAGCTGCCCAGAAAGCCTGGTGGAAGGCATCATCACATGTCAGCCCGAAGTCATCCACGTAGACAGCCACGAAGGCCACGAACACAGAGGTCACAATATAGTATAGGCACGGGTCATATGTGGACTGGGTGAAGTGCATTCCCTGATAGGTGAAGGACTTCATGAATTTGTTGGCCAGCTTCTGCCAGGAAGCACCAGCCGTCCGTAGCCCGTAGAGAGCATAGAGCAGCTTGGCATAGCCATATCTGCCCTTATACATATACCCAGAGGGGAACCGCACATATATAGGAACCTCCAGACGGGCATGAACAAAGGCCTGACTGACGTCAAAGTGATAGACCATAACTCCCATACCAGCAAAGATAATAGACAGGATGAAGAGAAGGTGGAAGGTGGGCAGGTCTGCTACCGTGCATGCGGTCTCAGCTTGGGTGTAGCCCCAGTGCCATGTGGCAGCCACGGCCATCCGAGCTTTATGAATTTGGACGGGCGGTAGACCATCCCGTGGCTTCCAGGGCTTATTCAGCACAAAGATGGTGCTGGTGGCGATCTCACCGTCGGGTAGCACCTCCACCGGTTCTATCTTACCCTGGTCAATCAGAGGCTGCACCTCCCCACCGGTAATAGCCTCCTCCCACTGAGCCCCATCAGGCATAGACAGTGCCTGGCGGTACCCACCCGGCAGTGGCAGATCAGGAGCTGCAGTGTGGTACAGGCGCTCGGCGAGGTCAGCAGAGATATGACAGAAGCTGAGTGTGCCGCTGGCTGGCAATGTACCGACCGTGTCCTCTGGTGGGACCACATAGTGCGGAAGGAGCCACTGGTCCTGCTCCGGGTGGTCGGAGAAGGGAAGGTGGCAAGCACTGTGGGTATCAGGGAACACCACCAGACTGGCACGGAGGTCCATGGCATAGGCACGTGGGGCAGTCACATCACCGTAGGCCATAGGCCGGAAGAGCACCCCATAGGACCTGGACCGCCTCATGTCCGTGGACACAATGAGTGCCGGATACAGCGGATCACCGCGGGCCTCCTGAGCCTTAGCCAGAGTCCAGAGCGGGTAGTGTTGATTGACACAGTCAATGACCCTGCGGCGGTCCAGCCAGTGGACCAAGTCAAACCAAGCAGTGCCTGCAGGGTCCGCCATGACATACTGCTGGGCGGTGGTCCAGAAAGTGTCTGCTGAACCAGTGTCAAGCAACTGCACGGTGGCATAGGTCTCACCGTCCCGGGTGTCATAATAGGCAGCCACGGAATGGACTGTCACCACCATGTCAGTGGTGTAGTCCCTCCACGGCTCCGGCCTGTCACTGGGCACGGGTGCGGAGTGCTGCTCGTCGGGAGCGGGGGCAGGGAACGATGACATCACCTGCCCGAACTCTGAGTAGTTTCTGATGAAGTCTGGCCGGCCCTCGGAGACAACTTTGTTTCTCTCCAGGTCCAGTACCTTGTAGGCCGAGGACCTGAGGCTGATGCCCACAAACCGCCCCTGCCAGGCCCGGGGGGTCCGCTTCTTGGAGACCCCCGGATGGCGGGCCCGCATCTGCTGAGCATCCATGGCCACAGTGCACAGGGTGCCGAATATCTCGATACGGGAGTAGGTAAAGTGATAGCCCATAAGGTGATAGAATGGCACCACGGCGTCCCGCCCATGAGGCAGGATATCCCATAGCAGGCAGGCATGACCGTCTGCAAGAGGCCAGTAGGTGAGGTCCATACCGGCTGTCTCCAGGAGTGCACGGGAGACCGACGAGATCTTACCAATCACATATTCAGCCATGAAGTTCTGCCAGTGCAGGGTGGGTGACGACTGCAGGTGTTTGATGCCATGGTGTTTGTACAGAGCCTGTGCTGCAGGGTCACACAGCTCCGGGGCACAATCAGTGCGGAGAACCAGGCCAGTGCAGGCAAAGCCGTGATGAACAACATCTGCCAGGAACTGAGCCAGAATGAAGCTGTATGCCGACTTCTCAGCAGAGAAGTAGCAAAGTGTAAACCTCACAGTGAACTCCACAAAGGTCCAGCGGTACCTCGACCCGTCATAGCCAATAGGCGTGATCGGGCCTGTAGCATCAGCAGCCCACATAGACCCAGGCTTCTGAGCTCTGTATCTGTCAGCCGGAGGGTGCTTCGGACTCGGCTGCACTGTCCGCATACGGGCACACACAGCACAGGCCTCAGCACAGGTCCTGTGAGACAGCAGCTGCTCCCGGGTAACTGTAGTGCCAGGCCGGGCGATGTCAACACCAAGGTCCATGAGCTGAGCCAGCCTGAGACCATGAGCATGAGCATATGCGGAATGGCACCACCTCTCAGGGGTGAACCTCATGGACGTGTACTGATCACGGTAGATGATAGCCACCGGGAACGGGGTACCAGCAATGAAGACACGGTCCCCCCCGCCCTCCGAGCCAGCCGACTGAAGGGGCCGTCCAGCATAGGTGTGCTCACGACGGTAGCTGAATATGCCCTCTGTGCCAGCTGGGTACACATGTAGCACCTCCCAATGAATAAGGTGCTGCCTGAATGTACTGAGGTGTGACTGGGGAATCAAGAAGAGGAATACCGTGTGCTCGGGGTCGGTTGCAAAGTCCCGGTTGGCCTTCTTGAGCATCCGCTCACAGGTGAGTCTGTCAAAGGGCGGGTTGCCATATATATAGGCACCGGCCCAGAGGTGACCCCAGCAGGAATCAGACAGTGAATACCTGACTGGGCAGGTCTGGTTGTTACCCACGCCGGGGGGGAGGTCGTCTCCGAAGAGGGAGATGTCAAAGTTGTGTTCCCCGGTCTTGGCCAGTGCAGCGGGCGAGCCCTTCAGGAAAGCCCACTTGGCATACTCTGAGCGTGCCCACATCCAGTCACAGATCTCACCGGTGCGGACACGTGAGACAGTCTGGGTGAGTGCACTGGCTGCCCCCTCAGGGACCTCCGCCCACATATAGTCCGTGCCAGAGTCAATGATCCGATAGACACGGCCAGTAGGCAGGTGGGTGTAGGTGAGGGACACAAGGTCAGGGGACCCGAAGCCGAGGGATAGCATAACCCGAGAAGACAGCAGAGTGCGGCAGCCGGCCTTATAGTGTGAGTTTGGGAGAACGAAGTGGTCGATGGCGCCGTCCTGGACACAGACCCCATACAGGTGGAATGTCACAGTAGCATCCGTCCTGTGAGACCCAGCCGTGACCATGGTGAAGGCCACCGTACGGGTGTAGTCCACGTCGGTGCAGGCCGACAGGTCCCCGCACATGACACATGTGGCTCCAGAGTCACACACGATGCCTCTGTCAACCCGGACGGGTGCAGGGACAGCACTGGCCAGAGAACTGAATCCAGAAGCAGCCCACTCCTCGTCGGGCACATGCAACGGAACTGACTCTGCACTGCCATAAACCAGAATACCAGTATAGCCAGCAGGTACCAGAGGGTAAACCACTGTAACTGACCCAAGCTGACCAGACAGTACACCAAGCTCCACAGAAGCATAAGTACCCACAGCATAACCAGAGACCAGACATAAGCCGGTATCACCGGTAGCCAGTCCATCAGCTGAGAAAAGCTGACCAGCAGAACGGCCGACGGACCCCCCTGCTGGCGGGGTAAGCTGACTGACTGACTGACTGACTGACTGTCTGACTGACTGCCGCAGACCCAGAGAATACCCAAACAGTAGTGCCGAGGTACACAGGGCCAGGCTACAGATAACCAGAATAGCAGTCCAGACCGGTGAGGAGCGGCGAGAGGTACGGGGCTCACCCGCCGGAGGCTGGGTTGTTGAGGGCTGGCGCCCGCCCGTCGGTGACTGGCGGTTGACAAGGTGTCGCCAGGCGCGCACGGGAGTCCTGGCACCAACGGCAGGAAGACAGGCCGAGATAGCCAGACCCCAGGTGACAGCATGCCAAAGCACCAGAGTCCGTGGGTGCACCTCCAGCACAGCACCGGAGGCACCACCAGACTGCACCGCATCTGCCGTGCCAGAGAATGCTAGAATGCACAGCAGACTCATGTACATGAAGTGACCCGCCCCATAGGGCCCGCGGCCCGGGCCACCCGGACCCCTGGGTCGGGACGGCGGTGCCGTGCTCACCAGCTGCACAGCTCCAGGGAATTCGTTGTTGGTTGTTGTGATCCGCACGTCGGCTGCCGGCACCGCTGGCTGCTGCGGCTCAACACTGAAGTGCTGCATAGACATGGCAGGGTCCGAAGGCTGGTGCACGGCAACATGGAGCTGAGCAGGCGTCATCTCACCGTCGGGTCCGTCCCCATCGCCAGGGTCCTGGTACGAGTTGAAGCGGTTGACAGCGTCATAGTACTGCTCCTCCGAGCGGCCACATGAGTCCCAGATAGCCCACTCCGACTCAGTCCACGGCTCCCCACTGTCAACGGCAGAGTGCGGCACAACGGCAGCCGCCTGGGCCGCGGGGATGTCAAGCGGTGCCTCCCCGAGCTCCAATGAGTAAGTGTACAGGCATGACTCATACACCTCCTCCTCCGGATCGAGGAAAGCCGCATCCAACTCTGACAGGATGTCCGCAATGGGCGTGCCCTCGGGGTGGAACCCCGCCACATGAGCACTCTGCACTCCTCCAGGGCAGTCACGGCGGAAGTGAGGGCCGCCGCAGTCCCAGCACTGGACCGAGTGGCGGCCCTGTGCATCTCGCGTCACCCGCAAGGCAGTCGGTGAACCACCGGATGCAGGCTGCCGCTGCCCCTGAGTCCGCGGCGGAGGGGCATGAGGGGAAGGGTGAGAGCCCTTCCTGTGTCCCTTCATGTTTTGTTGTCGATTCTTTCCACCGCGGGCCGGTCTGGCGCGGGGAGCTGTACCCCTGTCGCCCCCAGACCGGTGAGCACCCTGTCCGGCTGCCTGCGGCTGAGCATCCCGAGTCTGTGGCGGGTGCCTGGGCTCGTCACGCCTGCGGCCACCAACAATGCGAGTCTGCGGGATGCCCGCACGGGCCAGAAGGGCGGCAGAAGGGGACTCCCCAGAGAGAAGCGAGGCCGCCAATGCGGAGACCCCATCCTTTTTCTTCTTCTCTTTAAGCAGCTTCTTCTCCTCTGTTTTCTGTTGGTGGAAGGCCTTTACAGCCAACGTGAACTGTTGAATGCCGAGAGCCCGCTTCTCCCTGCCCTCGGCCGTCTTAGAACTCCACTCCTGTAGGAGGTCCTTATAATACAGAGGGCACATGCGAAGGGTGAGGAGGTCCAAGGCGAACCCCACACCCCACACATCGTCAGGCTCTACACCAGGTCTGAGCTCGGAACGGATAGCGGTGTGGTGCTGCATGAAACCCTTAATATAGGGCTCGGGGTCTACATCCTCCAGCAGCTCGATCGCAGGAGCTGTCTCGAATAGGTAACCATGGGAAACCCACGGCCTGCGCCGTCTGGCAACGGCTCGGCAGACAACCAGCCACGCACGGCGTCCATCATCCGGAGACACCGTAGCCGACTCCTCAATGAGCCGAAGGCATGACCCACGCACCAGCGACGTCAAGATGCGAAAGAGAATGCGAGTGGCTTCAGGAAGAACAGCCGCCGTGAGGTCAGTCGGGTGGAATACCGTGTCAAACTGAAGGTTGAAGTCGGTAAGTTGGGTCTGTACCGCTTTGGTGAAGCGGTCCAGTGCAACTTCTCGAGGCACTTGGCCTTTGATCTTGTCGATGTCAAAGACCCACTCCGAAGCCTTGATGTGGGTGGGCCGGCACTGGTCACGAACTTGCTGAATAATGCTGGCCCGGTGACCAGGCTCGCGGAGAATTGTCTGGCAGTCCTTAAGGAAGTCCCTGAGAACCAAAGCACCGTCCGAGTCATCACTGTCAAGCGGGCGACGCTTTACAGGTGTAGGGGGCACAGGCTCTTCAGGGCCGTCGCTGAAGGGAAGCGCCCTCCGCGTGTCGATCCCAGCCGGGACCGGCGTGGTAAATCCATCCGAAGAATCCACGGTAGTCATGGCAGCCGTAAGCGAAGCACCGGCGCGATGAAACCCTAACGATAAGGGCGAGCCCCCCTCAAGGAAGGGGCCAAATCTGAAATAAATTCAAAATCTGCTCCGATGCCCACGAAACTCGGTAACACGGCCGGGATTGGCGAAGTAAAAATATCCTCCAAAGGAAAATGTCTGAGCCCAACTACTCCGTAAGTTATAAGTGTCCAAAAACGGCCAAGTCGCCCGCAAGATTACAAAATCCGCTCAATATACACAAACAAGCGGCAAGCGTGGCGAATTAAGGTAAAATGTCACGGGTAAAGACGCATAGAGTTGCGAGGAAAAATGCGGAGCGGCGGGGGTGGGCGGAAAGTAGGAGTGGGAGGTCGAGGTCCTTGCGCTTGTCGATGTCCGAGGTCATGGCCCGTTTAACGTGTCGCGATCCACTTGGTACCAAACTCTGCGCAATGCTGCATACAATCGGGGGCCCCAGCGCTCTCTGACCCATCTTCTCCGTACTCTCCTCCGCCACTCGTCGCGCTTACCTCTCCATCCACACAGTCAGTTGTGCCGCGAAAACGCGGCACCCCGCAACATTCTACCTACTCAGCCACGCTCGCCCCTCTACAGCTTTAGCCAGCCATTTAGTGGCTTTGAATCAAAACCACTTTAGGCAAGTGGTGGGCCTATAGCCTACTAGAATGTCCTAGTGACACAGTGAAAACGCTGAACGCCGTAGGGTTTGAGCGAGGCAATCGGGTATCTCAAAAGATAGAAATGAATACACGACTCTCAGGCTATCTAAGCTCTGAGGCCGTCACTAGGCAATCATATCGTGTGTCACAGTCTAAGCTACCGAAGTCGAACTACTGAGTACAGGTAGGAAGTCACTGTACTGTCACTGTCACTGTCATACGTCATACGTGATACTGAACTACTGAATCTCAGCATACAGTTGACATCCTGGGCAATGAGACCATGACAGAAACAGAAGCTGTGCAACAATCAAACGACTTTCTTCAAACCCTCCTCCAATAATTTTCAAAAGTCTTGCGATATAAGATGGCTCTCTGTCCTCTAGGGGAGGGGCCCTCCCCCTCTCCCCTCCCCCACCACCCCCCCCTCTCCTCCGCCCACCCGACCCCTTCCTCATCGTCTCCAAATACCCCCTTAATTCTTCGACTTCCCTCCCCACCGCTCAGATTCAGCCACCCCTCCACTCACCCGGCCATGGCTGCTTCTCCATCTTCTAGAGTTTTTTGCTTAGCACCTAGCTTTTTCTCTAGATGTCACCCTGCTGAAAAGTGGGTTGAGCCCCTTTGTGGGCGCGCTATAGTAGAGGGAGTAGCCCCTAGTGTTTTCACTAGCCTGCCTTGCAGGGTTACCGCACTCTCATGACTTTGTCCCCTTTGCTAGCGTAAATGTTTTATTATTATTATTATTATTATTATTCTTGCTTTGCAGGGATACCGCACTCTCAGGACTTTGCCCCCTTTGCTAGCGTAAATGTTTTATCATTATTATTATATTCATATGATGTGGAAACCCCCCCCCAAGGGCCCCAAATATCGTATCTGACCAAAATGGGAGCTTTTTGACGTCCAAAATACACAAAATTTCCATGGCCCATGATACCGAATCGCCCGTGTCGCGCCCCAACGCCGCACCCTCAAAACAGTGGTAATAACTAATAAGTGTCCCCCCCCTATCGCTTTTCCTTTTGCTCTGTGTTCTTTTCCAACGCGAGATGAGATGCGCATGCTGCTAAAAGCGGGGAAAAATTACTTCCAGCTTCAAATTATGAACGTCAATTTGTTCACAGGTGTACAAGGATATATTGGAATATCCTGCGTGCACAGTCTCCTCGGTGAACTCGTGTGAAGCTGTGAAGTTCGTCGATGGGACGCTCTAAGACTACGTGACTCGTATAGACTTAAACGAACCAAGCTTTGGCAGAATGTGTCGTGGACAGGTACCCCTCGAAAGACTATCAACAAGTTTTCTTCCGGCAGTAAGTGTCTAGCTGTTGTTTCCACAGTACGCAGGGTCCTTCCCTGCGTAGGGCCCTCCCTGCGTAGTCACATCTTAAACGTGGACCGACGGGATGCATTCTACATCGTCTGATTTACGCGTTGGGGGATGCCCCCTTTTATACCGTATTTCATCCGAGTCCGGGTGCTACAACGTGTGGGGTCTTAATTGTTTTCTATCTTGTTCCCTTTTACACTTTGGGGGATGCCCCCCTTACCGTGCTACATGCCTTCCATCCGAAGCCGGGTTGTGGAATAAACGATCTTGTGCAGTCATAGACGCCTCTTGCCACAGCTGATAAAGCCACCCTCACGTCACAGGAGTCTTTCGAGAGCGGTGAGATAGCCGGCACGCTTAACGTCCGACGTCAAAGCGACCACGGCCCGAATACGGAGTGGTGTTAAGCCCCTCTTATCACCACATCAACGGGGAACATCGCGCGTTCGAGAGCTCGGATCGCGTCTGCCCTCAAAGCAGCACTGCACCACGGATGAAAGCGTCAATGTACCGTCCGGCGTTCTTGCACACAATACCTCTTTTGAATGAGCCGCTCGCGCCAAATGCACGTTCCCTCTTCCCCTCTCGTGTTCCAGAGCTGCGTCAGGTCGTGGCTCGTTGCGTCGTGAGGGTTCAGGCTGCGCGCTCGAGCCGCAATTCGAGCGACCAGAAGCGGCGCTGGGCTTGGGGGAACAAGGCGACGCATGAGTGGATGCTTGCAGTTGAAATGGCTCCGTCTCCATTGCCCCTGCACCATGAGAAGCCGACCGATCCGCCGGCGTGGTGCCAAGATCTGGGCGTTGACCGGCTGCTATCATTAACTCATCAGTGTGGGCCTGCCGATTCCGAACATGCACTAGAGCTGCTATTATTTCATCCCGTCGCTCACGTGCTTTGGGCATCCGAACATGTGCCGTGAGTCCCACGCCACGACGTGCCCTCTTTTGCACAGTTTCATGCCCAATTATGGCAAATTAAGGTTTTCTCTCAATTCCCTGAGGTGGGGTGACTGCCCCAACTGCTGGCAGAGAATCCATGGCGCGACTTTCGAACGCGGACAACCTTCCGACGCGTTCGCTGGAATGTTTTAGCGAGGCGAACTCGGTGGCGCGCGTGCTTGCGTGTCAGGGATTGCGATGGTCCTCGGTGCTTAACCTCGCCTTGGCCCTGCAAAACCGAGCAGCCGAGGATTCCGAGGCGGCTCATGAGCTGCAGCAAGGCCAGGAGCGGAATACCAGCGACAGCTCTTTGAAGATTGTTCTTGTGGTCCAGCTGTCAAGTGGGGAGTGCCAGGTGGCTGATGTAGCCTCCTTGGAGATCGTATTGGCACACGCACTACTAGACCGATTGGTACTGGCGCGTGTTACGGCTGGGGGGAGCGGGGTGCGGCTGGATCCGAGCAAGCTCTTTTATGAGCATCAACGGTGTGGGACTCCCGTCAGGCCCTCTGGGTTGCAGCTGGAGGAGGGCTGGCGGACGCTAGGGCCTCACACGGGTAGCTCGAGGCGGGTGAGGATGTTGATGGACCCGGCGATTATCGCCCACTCACGTGACCGTGACTGTGCCTGTTGGCCGAAGGTGTGGTTTTTCGCACAGAAACTCCTTGTTGCGGGAGACGACCCGGCGAGGGAGGATTTCGATGGCGGTCTTGGGCCGGTGCCAGTTAGGTGGAACGCTGATGCTGGTCGGTGGGTTGCGGGGAACCGGCACCGGGTTGTTGCAAGCCTGCTTTTAGGCAGACCCTTGGTGGTGTGTGCGAAGGTAAAGCAAGTGACCCGATGGGCGTCTGATAAGAATGGTGTCCTACAGCCGGCAGAGCTTCGCCGTCTGGTGTAGGAGCAAGAAGCAAAAGGCGCACCAAGATTCTTATGTCCACTCTCTTTTGCCGGGTGCTTCGGGAAGTACTCAAGGTGATCTGTGCACTTCCGTCGAGTGTCGTTGAAATCGAGTTAGAATCGCCAATACATGTTACAGTATAGACACTATATCGGAGTTGAAATGTTGTATATTATGCATATAAACGTTTGTTGCAGCCTTTCCGCATGCTTGGGATATCGGAGCATCGTCATACGGTATTTATGTAGTTTTCAATATGCAATCAATTCAATGGATACTTCCCTTGGGTGCTTCGATGCAAATACACCCCTACTTATCCGGATATGGCTAAACACGTGCAATTGTGATGTCGAACATTTAAGTGCTCAATAAATGCATATGCTCAACAAGAATATCTATTGCATATGCCTCTTACATTCGTCTTTGCGCAGTGCTATTGTTAAAGTGTTCATCGTGTTCCATAAGGTTCGTGGGCGAATGAAAATAATGAAAGGCCGATAAACTCTTAGCATTGGTGTATGCACGAAAACGGGCTACAACTTGTCAGATATATAAAGGTGACTATATATCGATAGGATATCGGTTTCGGTCAGTCAGAATGCTTACACTTACTTCGGATAAAATTGATAAACCTAGAACCCAGTTTTACTGTCTCCGAGTTCACTAGCTAGGATTGTCATACGCAGTACGGACATCAGCGATAGGAAAGGCAACATGTGACATAGCAAGTTTGGACTGTCACTGTAACGATTCCAGCACACCACCCTGTAGGAGTACGGAGTTGGGACTACAGGTGGCAATCCTAGAACCTAAACAACAAACACCAATCAACTGTTTTGGTGTAAACAAACGTGGGAGGCCTGTCCATTCTGTCAGGGTTGTCCCACATCGGCTGCATTAGCTCCTAGCTACGGGCTGCTCTGCCCATGTGTCAACTAGGGGTCACCAAGATGGATGTTGCGGCATACACTAGCCACTTTGAAAGTCCGATTGCAAAACCAATGTACAAATACAGTTGAGGCTGATTGAAGATGCGTAGCCGTCGATTGGGAATTCAGATTGGGGAGAGTCTACAGCAGATAAGTAATATATTCTACTGTGCAATTCTGATCGGCTGAAAAGAACTTGTGAAAAGCATACGAGTCAACATCGGAGGAGTCCGTTTTAGCCGGGTCCGGTTGATTGAAGAATTGAGTCGCGATCTCGTCTGCAAAGGCTGTGTGAAAGTCTGCCGTGTCGATCGGACTGCATACACGTCCCGAATCAAAGGCATTGCCGGTGGCATATTGCGGCAGCACCACCGACCCGTAGGTCCCAGCACCTGCGGAGAGAAGCATGGAAGGTGGGGCAGCAGTATCGCACGCAATTAGCATGCTCAAGCAGAGCACATGCAGAAGGGGTTTGAACATTCCTGCACCACCGGCCGAGAATAAACGTGGGTCGACAGGAAGCTCCGGCTCGTCGATGTAGCCGGTGCCGATCTCGTCGGGTCCGTCGGACTCAATTTCAGAGTAATCGATCACGTGAACGTCCATGTCGTCCACGAATACCCCAGTAGGCGCGGCCATGCCGTGCATCGAGAGGATGTGCTCAGGTGCGGGGTCCGTCTCCTCGACCAAGGTGGATCCCGCCATCATCTTGTCCATGAAGGACGCATGAAACGGTGGCTCAGGCGCGATCGAAGGGGCGGGGTACAGCGGGGGCTCCTCAAGCACCACCGGCTCGTCGGCGGGTGGTGTGGGGGCATGCTGTATTGAGAGTTGGGGCTCTGGCTCCGACGGGATGGACACCATAACAAAGTTGTGGTCAGAGGCGGCCAGCTTAAGCTGTTGAAAAGCGCATGCTTGGCTGCCGACACCCGCTGTGTCAGCAGCGGTGCACCGTTGGGCACAGTGAGGTCCGCGTCGCAGTGTGCCCATGGGCCCACATCTCCACGCGGTCGGTGAAGGTGAAGGGCTCGGCATCATGACGCGATCGCCTCCGGCATCTCGTAGTCCACGCATACATGTGCAAACCGCTGGTCGTCATCGTGATCTTACGCGGTCTGGAACTCGCCCGCCCGAGCATCAGCCTCGTGGGCCGCCTCGGTGTGCGGAGCCGTCCTCGTCGGCCAGAGGGCATGCAGCTACGTCATGGTATAGACGCCGTCCGTGTCACATCGCGCACACCACGGCACGAAAGCATGGAATGCAACATGGAGCGATATACACCGTGCCCCAAAATGCTTCCCTCCACGTGCCTGCTTGTGGCTTTGCGAACAATTCCCGTCCGTGGGGAGCTCGTTCTCAGCAACCGAACCGCCACTGCTTGTTTCGTCCACGGAACTTCCCACCGTTGCCCTTGCGATTGTCGGAGTCCCGCCACCTACTAGGCGCGGGAAACTCACCGCAGACTCCTCGGAATCCCGAGTCGGTCGGGGTGAATCCTGGCGCCACGGCCGGTCCTGGTGGTTGACGGTGTTCTTGAGCTCGTTGAGGGTGCTCACGGCCTTCTCGATGTGGCGCTCGAAAACCTTAACCAAGTCATCTACCTGTCGACCGCCACCCCCTGCGTACAAAATGGTGTGGGGGGTTGTGGCAGAAGGCATGAGCTTGGTCTGCTTGGGCTTCAACCCCTTTCCGGCCTCGGAGTCGGCGAACACCTGCATTATGTGGGTGAAGATGTCTTGTCATATATATTAGTTAGGGAATATATCCCGGATACGGTCAGAATGCGTTCACTTATTTAACTTGTGTCAAAACTGCTAAGTTCTTGTCTCACGGCATAAGCCGAATAAACCTTGCCAGGGTAGAAGTCTTACCCGTATTGGCCGGCCATGGCCGAACGAGGTCGCCCCTGGCTGACGATTGGCCGAAGGTCATCATCAGTCTTGGCCGAACCAAATGGTTTCAAAATTGCCAGAATTATATCAAATTCCGCGATTTTCACAAAACTTCATACTTAAAATTAAAATTTCGCGCCTGCGCTGGGCATTGACCGGTAGGACCGAAGTCTGGCCGATGGAATGCCTACCCGTTGTCCGAACAACGTTCACATAAAGACTTCTACACGGAACCCTACGGGCTGTCACCCTGAGTGAACGCATACTTGAGGGGCTCGTAAATTGAATCTCAAAGCTCGAGCCGTCGAGGCTCGTTGCCAGAAAAAGTTGAAGATTTATCGCCCGTGGAGGACTTGGCGACTCTCTTGACAACGTCCATGTCCCAAGGGGAGGCACGCCGATCGACGACTTCCTTCCTCTTGGGAGCGGTGAGAACGAGGAGTGAACGAGGGGTAGGTCGGAAACGTACTCCTTCATCACGTGACAATATATGGTAAAGTCTCATTCTGCGAGCAACGTGTGGCGCTATAGGTGGCATCGGAGTTGTACTCATAGTTTGAATTCTAATAGGGTAGGTGCATCGTGTCCAGGCAAAATATGCGGCGCAAAGAAAAATAAGCGCAAAGGAAAGGAGGTAGATTATCGGCTTTCGACTACACTTCAAGAGCCGGTTAAGCTCCGTTGAATACCTATTGCTTCGTGCTCTACGGTATTATTTTGATATATTTGATATATTCTAGACTGTTTACTAGTCTATTTTTCTTTCGTGTACCCTCGTCGACATCTTTGGCTAGACTTTAAGCTCCCTGAGGGGAGGGGCCCTCCCCCTCCCCCCCTCTCCCCGCCCACCTTGACCCCCTTCCTCAACGTCTCCAAATACCCCCTTAATTCTTCGACTTCCCTCCCCACCGCTCAGATTCAGCCACCCCTCCACTCACCCGGCCATGGCTGCTTCTCCATCTTCTAGAGTTTTTTGCTTTGCACCTAGCTTTTCTCTAGATGTCACCCTGCTGAAAAGTGGGTTGAGCCCCTTTGTGGGCGCGCTATAGCAGAGGGAGTAGCCCCTGGTGTTTTCACTAGCCTGCTTTGCAGGGATACCGCACTCTCAGGACGTTGTCCCCTTTGCTAGCGTAAATGTTTTATTATTATTATTAATCATTTATTCCCTTAACGCCTTGGCCTTCATTGTTTGACTTCTTTCCATTCGGTAAACATGCCCTCTTCCCCACTTCTTTCCGTCTTCAACACTACGCAATGAAGCGTTGAAGTTTCCTTCTTTCACGTTCTCTTGACTTCACATGTTTTCTTCACATTTGCGCCGTTTGTAACCCTCGTCCCCCACGGAAACTCGTCGCAGGCATATTTCCACCGCGAACTAAAGGAGCTCCCTAGCGTTCGCCCTTTTAAAGGTAAAATTAATTTCCGCATGTTTCGTCATTGTAACGTACCTTCACATCGAATATCGTGAACCCCATCCATAGGTGCTATTCAAGATTCAAGAAAGGAGAGCAAGCGACATGGCCGCCAACAACGAGGTGTGCACCTCCTTACTACTCCGTTGCAGTGATCCTTCGGCAAGCGACCTCAGACATATGTCCCGAGACATGTTACAAAGTTTCACACCTTGGGACCGCCAGGATGCCCGAAATAGTTTTTGTTCTTTGGGTTTGCGCATCAAACCCAAACCCAAACTCCATCTTCACCTTGCAAGGGCTTCGTCTAACCTAACCTTTTCAGGTGATGCTTCGGCAAGCGACCTCGGACATATGTCCCGAGACATGTTACAAAGGTTCACACCTTGGGACCGCCTGGGTGCCCGAAACAGTTTTTGTTCTTTGGGTTTGCGCATCAAACCCAAACCCAAACTCCATCTTGACCTTCAAAGGGCTTCGTCTAACCTAACCTTTTCCGGTGATGCTTCGGCAAGTGACCTCGGACATATGTCCCGAGACATGTTACAAAGTTTCACACCTTGGGACCGCCGGGATGCCCGAAATAGTTTTTGTTCTTTGGGTTTGCGCATCAAACCCAAACCCAAACCCAAACTCCATCTTGACCTTGCAAGGGCTTCGTCTTACCTAACCTTTTCAGGTGATGCTTCGGCAACTCTACACACTCTCCGGGCGACACCTCTACTGACATCCTCGGGTATGGGCCTATTGACGGCACCATGAGCGGCCTCCAGGGTTGCGCCTCACCAAACACCCGGGCGCGTGTTGCGCTGACGCACACGTCGGAGTCGTGGCTATGTGCGTCCACCTCCCCAAGGGTAACACTAGTCCTATAGCGATGAGTGCTGGAAACAGCAGCTCAAGCAGTGGGGACCCGCTGCCGACGGTGAAACAACGGATCACTAAACTCGGATATACGAACGATATATACCCGAGATGAGTGACACAGGCTGACCACCGAAGATGACATACAGGAATGGCACTAGACTGTACGAACTAGTCGTAGTGTCAATTCCAGCACACCACCTCATCTGAGGTGGACCAGCTAGTGACACTCACCACCCTAGCTACTAGAGTTTACAGATAAATGTCAAGATGTTAAACTCTAGGAAGCTAGTCAAGGTCACAGGTGGCAAGATGAATGTACAGGCTAGCAAAATAATATTGCTAAGCCTAGGAAATTGCTAGGACCATTCTGGTCTGCTAAAATTAATGCTTTGCCAGCTAGTGGTGGGTGCTCCCACAATCCTCGCCTGTCTGCATGTGATGGAGAATGTAAAATAAGTCTGCCTGTCGGTTTAACTTCTAACTTCTGCGAACTGTAAGGTCTCTTGCCATAAAAAATGTTCGTCTCAATCGGTAAAGCTGCCCGCTAGTGGTGAGAATTTCAGCAACATCCTCTGCCCAAAACTACAGCAAGTGGTGGAGAAATGCCAAAAGGAACACCGCCTGTCTGTTTAAAGAACTAATAGTAGTCATCATCAGAATCGTAACTAGCATCATCCTCACAATAAGAATCTTCATCATAAAATTCTGCACCACCAGTTCCAACGGAATCGTGGGCTCCTGCCTCCCAGGCAGCCCATTCTTCTGCGGTGTAGATGTCCTCGTCATGCTCGTACTCAACGGCAGGTTCATTCTCAAAAGAAACTCTGCCAACTGAAAAGCCATTTTGCGGTAAAAACTCTTCCCCAAGTGGGGCCTCGAAACCTCCGCCATAAGAATCCTGCTGAAAACCTGTGTCCAGCTCGGAATCCCGTTCCAATCGATCGGACGAAAAATGCGGAGCGGCCAAGTGGCCATCTTGCTCCTCTGCCTCCTCACAACTGTCGCTGGAATCATCGAAATACCCAAGTGGGTACTCCGATTCATCCTCATCCTCACTAGGCAAATACTCCTCATAACTGTGAACAACCCCAGAGCCCATATAGGGAGGTACAATGGGAGGCGCATGGACATAGCTGCTGGATGTGACACACCGTGTGTCACTTCCTGTTATCTGTACTAGTACTCCGTACAGTACGGGTGTCACAGGTTTAGGGTTTCCGGCATAAAGCCGAGACTATCTTATGTTTATTCACTCTTATGCAAACACCGAAAGTGAAAGCATTCTGACTGTAACCCGATATATACCCGTAGCTATATATCTCACAGGTTATGGTGCGCCAGGCACCTTCCACTACTTTTGGTAGCATGATTGGCTAAACGCCTCCGCTTGGTGGGGCGTTGGGGGTCCCATTTGATGGTTGCGCTATGAGGGCTCGCGGTTGAGGCACGCGTCGTTACGGAGTAATTGTGTTTATCGCTGCAGCGTATCCTACATGATTTTCTGGATGTCCACGGGATTTTCGTTTTGACTGGAATTGATCACTCCTTGTCGCGGACTTCTTGCGCAACGTGTTCTTTGACTTCCGCATTTCTACAATTGGGGTTTCGCAGTTACGGACGTTTTGACTGCTTTTGCCATCATCATTTCCGCGAGTTCCTCCTCTCCGCGCCATCGCCACCTTACCCCGACGTACCCACCTATAGGATTTTTATCATGAGTATTTCTTCGCAAGCTACGCCTCCCATGGGGGCTCACAACCGGATTCGGCTAGACACAATTTTTTCCCGAGACGTTGGGATGCGCTATCGGCCGAAACCTGCATCTCCAGCGGCTAATTTGACGGCCCCTGAGCGGACACGTGCTGTGGCCGTCCAAAATTCGTCATGGGACGTGGACTTGATCAAGAGAACATCTCGAGACGCCCTTGGCTCCAAGGAGGCGTCGTTCCGAGGTGACGAATCGGACCGCAATGTTTTGTGGACGTCGTTGGTGACATCTTTGCAGTCGGCATTTGAGCTGAAGGACACCGCCAACGACACCCTCTTCGACTTGGCGGACGCCACCAGGGAGGTCAACAACGTCTACAACGCCATCCTCTCCACGACGTTGACATCTTTGACGAGGCCTCACTCACCCGCGAGACGTTGGGTGGACGCTTCTGGACGTGCTTCACCGCGGGATGGGAAGCGGGCTTTACTTGAGGTCACGAAGAGGCTACTTCCTCGAGTTCTTCGACCCCTTGGGAACTACGAGGAGTTGTGTGCCATCTACTTCGACTCCAAGCTCGACCCCGATCCGTTAATCCAAGACTTCGACGCCTGCCTGACGGCTATCCGCAACTCGCCCTCCGGTCCGCTCGACGACATGATGGCCAAGAAGCAGCTGCTCGCGTCCCTCGACCCCATCATGTACGACAAGGTCACCACGCCGCTTCGACTCGACGTGGACTTGGCCAAAGTCGACCTCGAGGACATCTACGCCCACATCCTCGAGATTTGGGAGAGCGAGAACGGTGTTGGCCGCGCGAAGCAGCCTAAGACGTCACCTCCGGCTTCCCCGACTATGCTTTACTCTGGTGGGGTTGACGTGAAGAGCCTCATCATGGAGTTCGAGAAGCAATTGGAGGCCGCCGCCTCTACCCTCGTGACGCTAAAGGACTCAATCGCGAAGGACGACGAGCCTCTCTCTGGATTCACTGACTCTCACCGCCACCGCCAGCAGCCTGACGGTAAGCGGGGTGTCTCCTTTCCGCCCTCACGTTGGCGGGATGAACGCAACAGGAGGGACGATGGGAAGTTCCATGGACGGAGCAATCGTGTTGGGGGCTATGGCGCGCGGAAGAGCTTCCGCTTCGCCGCAAGCCCGCTCAAGACCGACGGGAATTGGAGTCAGCAACACTACAAGAAGAACTCCGCCCACAACATCTCCTTCCACGTAGCCTCCTCCGCCTTCGTCCCTGAGTGCGCGCGTTGTCCTCCTGGACACTACCACGACACCGCGAGTTGCCCCACGGACGACATGGCATGCGCGGAGTGCGACTTGGTGGCTGCCGACGAGAACGACGAGATCGTCTCCGCGTTCCAGACCGCCTTCGACGCTCAGGACGACGCCGCCTTCGCTCGACTTTGTGGACAGCATGAGCAGCCTGTTGTTCGTCACGACGAAGAGCCCTTCACCTTCGCGGACGACATCAACATTGGCCTTCGGGCACAGTACGCGGGCTTAAAGCCCTCTCCGCCCTCTCTCCTTGCTACCCGCGTGCACGAGGCGCGCACGGCTCTCCGTGAGCTGAAGCAGGTAGCCGGTGGTGCTGAGCCGGCCCCACAGCATTTTCCCATGGTTCATTTCGGCACGGCCCCGCCCGCCGTAATCGACGAGAGCATCGCGGAGCCCGAGCCGCAATTGACGATCGACAGCGACGAGAACGCGCTAATCTTCCCGAAGCAGTTCGTCGACAACGAACCCCCCTTCGAGCAGTCCTTTATGGACGGCATGTCTGTGAAATTGGGCTTCTTCGAGCCCGAGCCACAGGTTTCAGTTCAATCCTTCACACCCCTGCCTCCGTACATTTCTTCCACGCATGATTCAGCCAGCGTCGCTGACTACGAGTCTGGCGACGAGGAATTGCATGTGGACACACCGCCACCCGCTCCACGGGTTGGTGGTGTCCGGACACCGTCGATTGGCGGTCTCCTCACGGCAGCGGCACTGCCAACTCTGTTCATGTGTGTGAGCATGGCTTTGCTCGACACCGTCACCGCCTCTGCACTTTGTGGCGCGGAGATTGCTCCACGGGCGGTGGTGTCCGGGCAGTACTTCAATTATCAGAATTGCGCAATGGACTTCTTCCGTGACTCCGCCTTTCTGGACTCTGGACCCGCTGACCCCGACGACAACTTCAATCTGGACTCTGGTTCTTTGGACTTTGACACTTTTGACTTCTTCAATCTGGACTTTGAGATTGACAACGGCAACCTCTACAGTGAACTCTGCTTTGTGGACCACTTTCAAAGTGGCTAGGGTTGCTCTGTGACTGCTAGTAGCCCTGCTAGATCAGCTTCAAGGCCAAGATGCCTCCCTGTGTGCACGGCTAGCTAGAGATTTGGGACCGCCCTGGCCAAGAGCACAGGCCCCCTCTAGAATTGTTTCCACCGCTTGAGATGGTGTGTTTTCTGACTGCAACAACCCTGCTCCACCCTAACTCTTCCTCCGTAATAGTCCAGGGTGGTGTGCTGGATGTGACACACCGTGTGTCACTTCCTGTTATCTGTACTAGTACTCCGTACAGTACGGGTGTCACAGGTTTAGGGTTTCCGGCATAAAGCCGAGACTATCTTATGTTTATTCACTCTTATGCAAACACCGAAAGTGAAAGCATTCTGACTGTAACCCGATATATACCCGTAGCTATATATCTCACAATAGCGAACTTCGGTTACCACAGGAGGGGCCTGTGGCACCATCTCGCTTGCCCTAGTGGCACTAGGCAAGGGTCTAGTGGTGGAAATCTGAGTAGAAACTGATTTTTGACGCCAAAATCGCCGGCGCATCGCCCACTCCTACTTCGCAAAATCTACCGCTCGAAACTCCAGAAACAGCGGTCTCGGCCGAGACACCACCAACTTGTGGCTCACCAGCCACCAAGATGTTCAAAACTATCGGAAAATTCTCGGTCGAAACTGCCGAAATCTGAGCCGCCTCACGGAAATGCGAAATAGCCAAATGCATGGAAGAGCATAAAGAGGTGAGCTGTGATCTCTTGAGAGTTGAGACCCTCGCAAAACCAGTGTCGATAGATCCCAAAAGAGCTAGGAGCTCTTCACTCTCCAAAATCTGCGATGAAGTCATAATCGAATAAAGAAACGAATACAAATCCAAATAGAGATCGCAAATGAAAATAGCTGAAGAGTACCACTCCGTCGAAATCACCCAAAGCCGTAAGCAGCCGCCTCCAGAAAATACGTAGAATCTGCTCCGAAGCGTCCCACAAGGCGTGGAGACGCTTAACCGAAAGATAGGGCGGAAATAAAATGAAATTCTACGCTAAAATTCAGTTCACGCGAACGTGAGAGGGACCATAACCTGCTGGAAACAGCAGCTCAGGCAGTGGGGACCCGCTGCCGACGGTGAAACTGACAGAGACGGTGAAATAAACGGTGGATATAACGGACAACGGTGGGTTATATGCGTGTTTTTACAGTCTCCACAAACTCTGTGAAGCTGGGACGAGATGCTCGGGTGGTTTCGCAGTCTAAGATGAGATAATAAAATAACTTGGGTGTTTTATTATCGGTCGGCTGGCAAGATGCAAGTGACACCACAGGGCGAGGTGTGACACAGGAAGAGACAGTCACCCCCAGTTATGGGGGGGGCGAAAGTCTGTCTCTCCATGACACCACCTCACCCCGAAGGCGTGAGGTGTCACGATGCAAGCTAGCCAAGGCCGGGGCTAGCATCCTATGGTTGGCCACAGAGGCAAAACCCTAAGAAACAAGCATCTTTTGAGACCCTAAGAGGTCTTTTTCAACCCAGCTAGAGTGGCTCCGCCGCGCTGGTCTCTAGATGCGTGCTCTAGGGGCTTATGCCCATGCATGTGTTGTGGGGATGACTACTCCCACAGGCCAGCCAGCGAATCTAGCCCAAGTAATCGAGGGTGGACGGCGGCGTAGGTCTCGATGGTGGACGAAGTCGAGCGCCGCCAGGACGTCGTCATCCAACGCCCACGCGATGCGGTGCGACGATGTGTGGTACCAACATAGCGAGTGCGGGGACGTGGACACCCCGAGGGGGGCGAAGGTGGAAAATGCGGTGTGGCTCCACTCTGCCGCACACAAGTGCGAAAACAGAGAGGAAAAGTGGTGGGATGAGGGATGCAACACCTGCAAACACCACCAGGCAATGGCCAAGGGGCACGCAGGGTGGAGGGAAGAGTGGAGGATGCTGCGGGGTGAGCTCGCAGTGGTCAAAGCTCATGTTGACGATGTGGTTGATGGACTCGATTTTGGTGTCGGGTGCATGAGCACCACCAGACACCACCAGATCGTAGCCATGGGTAAGCTCTCGTCGTCGAATCACGTGCAGCGCGGAGGTAACTGCAGAAATGCGGGCACGCTGATGACACGAAGCCATGGCCGCTGTAAGCTGTAAAATCTGGAGCCCAACACTTAGGGTTACCAAGCGAAAACGTAACTTTCGCTAAAAATAACCAAATCGAACGATGGAAAAGGCAATCTGGGGTAGATTCCCGCGGGGAAGACGGTGGTGACGTCAAAAATGTCGTGCGATAAGCCAATTTTGCTGCTGTTGAGGTGCTGCTGGCCAGAGCGTAAAGTGAAATAGATGGGGACGACGTAGTCGAGAATGAAGGTTGATGTGGTCGAGGACAAGGTGCTCGAATAATTTCCCGGTGCCAAGGGGGACGCGGGGTGAAGATGGCGGCAAAGAGGACGAAGGTGCTCAGCCGAATTTGGTGAAAAGCGGGATAGTTACCGCACAAGGTACGGGATCAAAGAATCCGAAAGCGTGAGCAAACTCGCCAGTGGTGAGGCCCATAACCTGACAGAGACGGTGAAATAAACGGTGGATATAACGGACAACGGTGGGTTATATGCGTGTTTTTACAGTCTCCACAAACTCTGTGAAGCTGGGACGAGATGCTCGGGTGGTTTCGCAGTCTAAGATGAGATAATAAAATAACTTGGGTGTTTTATTATCGGTCGGCTGGCAAGATGCAAGTGACACCACAGGGCGAGGTGTGACACAGGAAGAGACAGTCACCCCCAGTTATGGGGGGGGCGAAAGTCTGTCTCTCCATGAGAAACAACGGATCACTAAACTCGGATATACGAACGATACATACCCGAGATGAGTGACACAGGCTGACCACCGAAGATGACATACAGGAATGACACTAGACTGTACGAACTAGTCGTAGTGTCAATTCCAGCATGGAAGCGTGGTGGGCCCATAACCTGTCAGATATATAGTCGGGTGTGTATATATCGGATAACGGAGAATAAACCCTGAGTTAAGGGTTTCGATATCAGAACGGTAAAAGTCTCAGATTGATAAAAGAGGTACACATAAATACTAACGGGTGTTTCCCGTCTACTGGTGACGGTCACCCAGCCTACTATAGGAAGTGACAAGTGACAGATTTTGACTGTCGGTGTGTCACATCCAGCAATGAGCGCGCCTTGCGCCGGGGCATATGTAAAGTGCGCCCGTGCTAGGCCTGTCACACAGTGCCCCGCTAGGAGTAGCACCACTGCCGTGGCTGTGGCCGCGCGCCTCGCTAAGCTAGGGTAGCGCTCGTGCCACCATGGGGACTACACGCCTTGCTAGGGGCACCGCTGGTGCCACAGTGGTGGCCGCGCGCCTCGCTAGGGGTAGCGCCCGTGCCGTGGCCGTGGCCGCGTGCCTCACTCAGGGCAGCGCCGATGTGGCCACTGAACGGTCGGAAAGAACAGTCGAATTAGATAAGTGCAAGTCTGAATAAATACCTACTCGGGTCGGGGTTTCGGACTACGCGTGTCGGTCACCCAGACTACCAGAGGCAATGACAGGTGACACTTTTAGTGGTCACCGTGTCATTTTCAGCAATGCTTTATACCGTATAGCCACCGCTTGTGACATGACTATCTATGTAGAGTTGTACATTTTGCATTCATATGCAGTAAACTCTAGTAGCTAGTGTAGTGAGTGTCACTAGCTGGTCCACCTCAGCTGAGGTGGTTTGCTGAGCGATTAGTGCAATGAATTGTTTGTACAATCACTAGTAGTACTCAGTATGTCATCTTCGTGGGTGGTCCGCTTGTGTCACTCATCTCAGGCATTTGTTGAGTATATCTGAGTGTTAGTGATCCGTTTGTTCACCGTCGGCAGCGGATCCACACTGCCTGTTTGAGCTGTTTCGAGCATAACGGTCACGCATGGTTGCACCACTTGCTACAATATACTAAAAGAAAAAAAAAACAAACAAACTATTAAATGAGAACACCGAAACGAATACACTTGAGATACTACACAAATCGGTATGAATTCGATAGCTACCGCACTTCAACCCGCGTGTTGTGGGCCACAAACACATTGCAAATTAGATTTGCGATTTTTCAGGCAACGAACAGGCAATCGCCATTTTGACTTTGTGAGTGGTGGTGGATTTACCGACATCGCGATCGGTCACTGGTGGATTTACCGCCGTTTGTACGCAACCTGACGCTTAACGTTGTAACGCGCGATTATACGGATTTTCGGAACCTAGGTCTAATCGCGTTTTGTGCCTAACGATCCGGCCTTGGGCGTATGGAGCATAACCGATCGGTCACAGAGTGCGTGGTTTACCATCAATAAGCAATCAAAATGTTACGACCTAGCACGATTTTGATCGCAGATTTTAACACCCTGTAACCCACAAATTGTATATCGACTCAAAATACGCGGATAGGTGGCTTCTTTGCAACTCATCGCAACAATCTCGGGTGAGTCCAAGTCCTCCCGCAGATATAGCTCGGGATCGAATCCAAGGGGGTATGTTCAGGTTGGTTTCGTGATGTTTTTGGTAACTACAACTTAGGGAAACACCCAATATTTGAAGGCTATACGCTGCGCGGAGTCCCTAGAAGTCCCCACGGGTCATAATGGCGGGCTTGCAATTTGCAATGCACTATCTTCATGGCTGGCCTACGCATGCACATTGTTGGCATAGTTATCGAAATCTCGGAACAAATTTAAACCCTGTGTTGCCTGCTGTGTAATATGGTACATTTAGCAAAGTTCTTCACATATCGCGAGACCGCTCCCGGAAACGGAAAGAACTTCGCCCTATCTACATCTGAGATTAAACCTTCAAATGCTTGCTCCATCACACCTTTGTCACAGAAGGATATCGAGGGGGAGTCACATATTTGCGTTCTTGCCCGTATCCCGTCTACACCAAGAACCGAGAAGCCTTTCACGTTGAAAGCACGCAACTATAAACAAGATCTGGTAAACCCTTCTCTGCCCAGGTAAGAGAAGGTGAACAGGGCATAGAATATTGAAACTTGAAACAAGTCTTGCTAGCCACACGATCCCCCAAAAATGAAAGAAGCGGTTCCACGAAACACTGAAGGAAGGTGAGAAAGCGCCACGAACGTCAAACGCGCATAGGCATGAAGTGGCGAGACCACTCAGAAGGTCGAAGTGAAACTACAGCCTTTCAGTCGGCGCTAACTTATCACAAAGAAAAACAACGAGTCTGATGCGAACAAACACAACGTCATATCAAGAATGAACAGTTTTGTCAACTATTCTAGCATTGGTCTGACCAAGTGTCTGTCCTCGTATTTTAAAACAGAAGCCGGGTGGCATTTTTGCTTTGGAGGTTCGGCGATCGTTGCCTCACCCTAACTGCGCAGCCATCTCCTGTGAGTTCGCTGTCCACCGTGCAAGAGTGCAGTACCGGACGTTCAATATTCGCACTTATAAATTTCCTATTTGCACCACTCTGGAAAGATATGGTTCCCATCCGCTCCAATATTGAGTCTTGCCGTTGCAACCACCGAGCTCATCGGCAGTGGAGGGCCGCGCACGTGTATGCAGCCGTTAGTAAGATATTGTGCAGTGTAGGTATGGGAGTCTGGGAACGTGAATCCGACTGTTTCGTTTTCAGGCAAGTTAAAGTGGTCGAACGGTACTCCGAATTTTGGTGTGTTGGGTTGTGAGTTAGGAGTGCGTGCCAGTTGAGCCTCCGACCTCCACATATCCGACCCAGTTCTCGTGATCGGTGCGATATTAATAGGTGCGGAAGAGACTGAATCTTGCAAAGCAGGCTCCTCAAAATTCCAAGTGAGACCAGCTAATTTCTGTGGGTCGATCTGTAATAAGGTAATATCTGAGTTGCCTTGGAAGAACTGTTGGGCCACGTGGCGGACCATGAGAGCGTCTGAAGCGTGAAAAAAACCGTCTGTGTTATCCAAAATCGTCCCGGTGAGTTTTCCAGACGCCGCCCACTGGCTGTATTCGTCGTTTAAAGCAATCTTCCATATGTGCGTTGGGGCTGACATTTTCAGAGCCGCGGTGAGCACGCTATGCGAATTCTGTGTGAACTAGCTTGCGTTGACGTGCACGACTTCCTGGAATTCGTTCTTTAGGTGTTCCACGAAATACGTCCAAAAAAAAACACGAATGATTCACAGAAGTCAACAACGGGCGAGAAAAAATATCATCGGACGGCAGGGTTCGCCAAGTAGCATCGAAAATCACGAGTGCTGCGCAGCTTTTCGCACAGGAAGAAGCAATAACAGTGCAACGCCAACGGAGCCAAGTGTTTTAATGGCAAGTGCTCGTCTTCGCGAAATGGTAAGGAAATTAGCTTAATGTTCGAGAGCCAAATTCGAAAGCCTATCCGTATGATCTCTATTGAACATGCTACCGATACCGTATTGTATGGGGAGACCACAGCGACAGACTTTGACTTCAAAAAATCAACTTGAACTTCAATCTTGAAACCATCGTGAATACCGTATTGGGGAAAAATCTTTAGATTGTCATCCTCTTTGAAAAATCCGGTTTTTTTTATGTCACGCTTTTGTGTATTGGGGAAAAATCTTTAGATTGTCCCCCTCTTTGAAAAATCCGGTTTTTTATGTCACGCTTTTGTGTATTGGGGAAAAATCTTTAGATTGTCCCCCTCTTTGAAAAAACCGGGTTTTTTTGTCATTATATATTACATACTTAAGGCGTCACACTTTTGTATAAATCAAAATCTATCTAAAATCTATAAATCATAAGACTTAATTTCGTAGAAACCAGCTATTACAAAACGAAGACACTGTCATCGTGTCCCGCTGTCATCGATGATATGCCACAGCCACATGCCATGACATGACACGTATGAGATAGCGATACGTAGCGATAGCGTAGCGATGCGATGCGATGCGATGCGTAGTGTGAAGTGTGAGTTTCAAGTTCCGAAGTTGCATATAAAAAGTACATCTTATATATAATTATATTTATACATGTATACTTATATAAATATATTTATATATCAGCGCATATAAAGAAGTAGAAGTTTCAAATCCAAATTGAACCGTTGCGGTGCGTTGCGTTGCGTCGAGTCTTATTACATCTTTATCCCTTCTTATGTCCTAAAAAACAAGTCTCGTGGACGTGGGTGGGAGAATGCACAGTCGAGTGTGATAGGTGACACGCGACGCATCGGAACAGGAACAACATAGTTTGCTGTAGGATAACAGAAGTATTTTTGAAATACTCTCGAAATACCGTCACAACTTACGACAGTGGCAGTACGTTTTGGATATGTTCGCCTTGAAGATGGGTCTGATTCGTAGGTTTTAAAGATTCGTAGTTTTCAAGGCTTTCCTGTAATCCCGTATTGGACCCCATCGCCTGGTATATCTTCTTCGTGAGGAGTACGGTTGGTGACTAAGGTTGTCCGTAAATCAACTTTCCGGCAAACGGACTATTTCGAAAACGGCAGCATGTTGTCGTCAGTAAGGAAACTCACGGAATCTAATGAAAGTATGGCTTTCGATCGGTTTGAACCAAAGGATACGCACTTATCCTACCATGAACTCAGAAAGACGATGTCGGAGGCGGACGAGTCATCTCTGTATGGTGAGTCCATCCTCCACTAAAAAATTAGACGGATGTCTCTTACGCAATAAGTCGCTTTTCTCTGAAGCAGGTGACGAGTCGCTCAATAATTCGCCTTCTTTGGGCTCACGAAAGCCGAGAGTACACATGACCCCATCAGTCCTACAGGCACGCTTAGACTCCGTGGACCTCATTGAAGGTCGGAAAGATTGGCATAACATTCAGGTATCAAAATGGCCGAGAACATTTTCTGGGGAGCGCACAGAGGATGCCCAGATGTTTTTCACAAAGCAACGTGCACCTGGATCTGACTGCCACGTTTCAGTCCTTCGTCGTACTTATCTTGGCAGCTTATTTCGAGTGGAATCCAACGTTTCAGTCTTTTTATTATGTGTTGCGACAGTCTCCAGGGTGTATAACGCTGTGCGTTCAGGTCCTGCTCCAGTGTCTGTCGTAGGCCGATTGGTGGCGTTTCTTTATTTTAAACCACTTAAATCGTGCACTGAGCTTGGATGCTGGTAAGTGCTTGCAACCTGAGAAGTCCAGGGCGGAGTGCGCTTTCAGGAGGTGATTCGCTATGCTTTTGGGACCCTTCAGCAAGAGAACGACAACTGTTTCACTGCAGTGCGTTCCCTCGAGCAAAAACTCATATCAAAAGCCACGAAGGAATCGATTGCGCAACAAGCCTCGGTCGTCAGTCTCCTGCAGCAGGAGGTGGACAGCAAGGTTAATCTGGATGAGCTGCATTCCTTCCTTAAGGAAAAGGCAAGCTCTGAAGACATCAACCAGCGGTGCATCGCCCCACCTCGCACCTACGTCAAGCTGTACCCGTACCCACCTCATATGCTCTTTCCCTTCAGAGGAAGTTACTTCCTAGGATGTCAGCGAACTGTGCGTTGTCCTTTGGTACGCCCCAGCGGCATAAATGTTCACTGAAGGGAGCGCCGTACCATTTGAATTGACCGAGCCGCATGTTTTAACTGTTGAGTGATGAGGCGTATGGAGTTCTCGTGTCCGATGTGCTTGAACGTCCGTTTATAGCTTGAACTCCACTTGCACTCTATACACCTGTGACTCGCAATGGCATCCTTGCCTTGCCTGACCCTTCAGTAAGGATTTCAAAGCGATCTGAGCTGTCAGGCTAACAGCTTCTTTTCGCCCACGTGCCCAGTTTTCAAGAAACTATCTCCAGTGTCGACCGACAGCTTGCTGAAAAGGTGCGCAACTTTGTTTCGGAATCCTCCTCAGATTTGACTTGGTGCCTTGATTAGCTCGCTGCGAAATGAGTCATCAGGACTCCACACTGTAAGATGTGAAGGGAGCCGTCAACCGAGTTCTCTGTCTTCAGTGCCCGTGCGCCTCGCTTGCAGTGCCCACGCGCGCACTGTGCTGAGAGGCTCATATTCGAACCCTCACTGCACCATTCCCTTGCCCTGTAGTTGTTCAACCGGGCTGCGCCCATCGAAAGCCGCGACTGGAAAAGACAATTCGCAAACGCGAACGGAAATGAGGGTGATATTGCACAACCGACAGCGGAGACCTGGGGTGACACGTCGCTAATGGGGGTACCAGCTATGCGTGCCAGCTCAAGATGCGCTGCGTGACGACCTGCCGAAAGCACGTCACGACGGGGCTGCGTCAGAACTGCGTTTGGCACGTCACGAGGGGGCGTCGTCATGAGTGTGTTTGGCACGTCACGACGGAGCTGCGTCAACACTGGATTTATTTTTCTCGGCTTGTTTCAGAGAGGGAAAAACGAGCGTGTTGTGCCTTCACACAATCCTGTTGAGTGCGCACATTTCAGGCCACTCACCTGCCTTATGCACCGTGTGTGCGAGAGAAGCGCAGGTCGACACAACTCACTTGGACACGACACTACGACGCCACAGCGCAGCACTCGCAGCGATGGGGGATGGCCTTAGGCAGCGCATGGCCTCCAGCGAGGAGGGCGCTCACACCTCTTTGGAGAATGTTCGCCAGACTCTGCAACTGGTATGTGCAGCTCTGCCTGGAAAGGCCAGAGCCCACGGTATTGCCCTTCAGCGAATTGCCACCTTATTCACGGCATCACCAGCAGCTTTCATCTGTGAAGGAACGTAGCTATCAGGTTGTCAATATCCTGCAACCCGACTCAAGTTGTCCGAGGAGGCACCGAGTTCGGGGATTTGGGATCTCGTACGGGTTCAGGGCGTTAAGGGATTGGAGGAGAGAGTTGACGGCATGGAGGTAACTCTTGTTGCCAACGGGATGCTGCAAGAACGCCTGGCCGAGCTCGAGTCACAGATCGTTAAGAACAACAGCTCCATCTCAAGGGAAGCAGACGACTTTGCCACTGCACTTAATGCTGAGAGGTATGTGGCCTGGGCTCTAGAGGAGGGGAGGCGCCGATCACTCACACACCCAGTGAACGGGAGCAACCCCCAGTCATATTGCACTGACGGACCTGCAGCACACCATCTCGAGGCTCAAGCCGTATAACAAGAACTGTCTGCCTGCCATTTTCCGAAATTTGGGTGCTGCCTTGCTACAGGCATTTGCTTCTTGGTTGTATGCTGACGCAGTGGGCAGTAGCTGAACAGCAACCCACACTCCCTCAAGGAGAAACCTAAATGTCGTCATTTCGGATGCCGATTGTCGATTTGATTTATGTAGCTTATTTCTATCGGTGCCCGGTGACGAGATTGACTGGGAGAGGTGTTTCGTGGGCCCTTCCTGGTGCCGTCTTTCGATGCTGCTTACACTTCTTCAGAGGTGAGAGGCGGAAGACCTGCCAGCAGCTGGAGGACATGCACGTCCGCCTCAGCGCCACCATGCAAGTACGTGCATGAGACGTTGCTATTACCTCTGGGTGTCAGGTCACGAACACGCGCACCTTGCTTTTTCAGCCAATACCTATTTGGCCGGAGCACATAAGGGTCCCGTCATGCTGCCGTTTGAACATAGGGTTGGGTTGCTGCGGTACAAGGAATGCATGCCGACTCCCAGAGTAATCGGATGGGGTTGGCACACGGCCAGGGGCACTGGTCTGATGCCTCCCAACGCCAGAATGAAACCGATGCAGCGGTACGATCTTGCTTGTGCCCTTCTCAGCCACTTCAGTGCTTCCATCGCCCAAGGAGGGTGCACATGTGGCAGGGTGACAAGTTAACCCCACATACCCCATATTGTATTCACTCAAGCTATAAATTTAAACTGAGCTACTCCGTTGCATTGCTCAGAGGCACACTGGCGGCAGTGCTTCTGAATCCGTCTTGCTGTCTCGACGTTTTGAGTCTGAAGGCAGTGTAACATGCAAGTTCAGGCGCCCTTCTGATGCGGAGGGGTTTCTCACGGCTCTTCTTGCAGATCCACAATCTACACGAGGTCACAGCCCAGTTGCAGGTACAAACGCTTTGAGAGAAGAAAGCTTCACCTTTTCAGGAACTGAATAATCGCTGTGTGATATTTGTAAAATGCATCTCTTAGGATGACTCACTTATCCCATAGGATTTTGTGTGATTGTCTCAAGTCTTTGTGTGGAGTCAATACCTCCCATTGTAATCCTTGCCTTTGCACTCAGGAAAGTCAGGGCCGGCTCAAGAAGGTGCTCACTGGCTGGCCATTGGATACGAGAACAGGCATTCTGGCGGCATGCCTTGCGCCACTTTTAGTCCATCTCGTTAGGAGAGGCTCGGTGCAGACGTCTCCGATCCTGAGGGGGCAATTCTCCCCTGTGCGTGTGCAGATCAGAGCAGAGATGGTGGGAGGAGTGGCCCGTGAGTTGAGGCCAGAACCACTCCTATCACCGCAGAGGTTCGGGGTTTTAGGGAACAGGCAGAATGCATAAAACAATGGTTGAATGAGGAAGGGATGTCCCCGAGGTACATGGGGAGTGGAACAGGCCGAGCTTCGTTCCGAGCGCGCCCTGCGATTGGAGGCAGAGGCCGCGGCAGAGCGTGCCCTCGGTCAACAGCTTGAGACCCTCGCCGATGAGCAGCAGCACAAGTTCAATAAGGGCATGGGTGGACCCCGGAGCCCCCCATCTCCCCTCTGCCCTCACTTGTTCAAGGGTGTGACCAGATCTGGGCCTTCCCCTTGCAGGCCTGGGGAGAGCTGCCCGCAAGGTGCCCTTGGCAGGCTTCGACGTCTCACATCCGGAATCGCTCAGCCCTGCACTTTCTATCTCAATCCAATTGTTGAAGGCTAAGCTCGATTGCTATTCAGCATCTCGATTTCAATCTCTAGTACCCGTGCCCCTTAAGGCGGCTCGGGTTTTCACATGCACAGCTGCGCATCCGGTGATAACATATGGCCGGTAGAAATCCCGGCGTGCGTTCCTGTCATGCAGGGTGCCTCAGTCAGCCCATGCTGCACGCGCGAGTACGGCTGCTGCGCATTGCCCGATGCTCTTATCAAAGGCGTTTACCCCTAACAGCGCTGAGGGGTTTGTGGAGAGCAGAAGCGGTGCAGCTGGCGGTGGAGGAGCTGACAGGGCAGGTTGTGACCAAAAAGCAGCACAGCGGGGATCTGCAGCAGCACCAAGATGACTTTCGCGGGGAGCTTGCTGGTCTGCGAGAACACCTCGGTGCGTGCATGGCTCCGCAGGAGGGAAGGCGCCTCTACTACATGTAGCGGTGGGGGAATCCGAGGAGATCCAGAGCGCAGCCGGCAAAAAGCGTACATCCGTGCTTGGGCGGATGCTCAGTGGTTGGGGGCGTTACGTGGTGGGATGTGGCATGTGTGCGCTAGGGTGGTGGATACGGTGGGATTGAGGGGGTTCGGGGAACGTGTGGTGGGATGGCCGGTGGCACGTCCCCCTCGGGCAGAATCCAGTAAATGGGAGGCGGAGAGGGCGGAGACCTCGCTGCGCGAGTACAAGAAGCATGCCGGAGCGCAGCTGCGAGCGACGGAGGAGAAGGCCTCTTCCATGGTGTGCATTGCCCCCATAGCTTCGCATCAGCGGCCGAGGCGCTCTGCTACGTCCCTGGTGCCACTCACAGAGCGCATGCACTACCCCCTGCGCCACTCTCCAAGGCATGCCCGCTGCCTGCAGCATGGTGAGGATGAGATCGGTGCGGAGCGGCACGGTTTTGCAATGCAAGATGCACGCGCGCAGCTGCAGCTTGGCGGAAATGGGGTACACGCGTGGTGAGGGGATTCGAGAGGATCCTCCGGTTCTCCTGTGCAAGAGCGGGTGGCCGCCCGACGGGATGATAGAGTGCCTTGTTTCACGCTGCCAGCTAACGTTTTGGACAGGTTTATGGAATGGGGGTGGATTGAGGGGCGAGGCGCGCGCGCAGGCGGGGCGATTGGAAGCGCAGACATCGAGCCTCGAGCAGCTTAAGAAGCAGCTGACGAGCGGACTGCGCCAGGTGAGGCGGCCGAGGCACTCAGCACTCGAGCTGCTGTGCCGCATGTGGATGTGCATGGGCCGGACGCATTGCTGCCCGGGGTATTGCGTACTGTCAAGCACTGGCCATCCCCCATGGATTGGGGCCAGTTAGAAGGTTGACATGCGTGCGCTCTCGGCTCTGAGCTTGCAGAGGATTTCTTGCTCACACTGTAGCTGACAATGGCATGATCACTGGCATGTGCGCGTGAATCTCCCTCATGGCATCCCTCTCGTGCACCTTGCAGTAGAATTATGTGACAACAGCTCGATGATTGGCTCCGGTTCGATGTGCATGGCGCGGGCGGGCCTGGGCTGTGGGGTGCGAGGGCAGTTGGAGCGGTTGCAGGGCGAGAAGAAGGAGGAGATGCAGCAGCTGAGGGAGGAGAGCGACGCCGTGCGGGCGGGCATTCTTGCGGACCTGCATGCTAGCGTGCGCGAGGTACGCATCGGAGCTCCCCTAAAGAGGCCCCTTCATCCGCCTCGTGCTTTCCACGACCCTGCATCTAAGAGAGCCTTTTGACGCCCACCCTCCACCAAGTCCCCTTTAATTCTAAGCTACTGTGCCTACCATCGGGGACTCGCCTGCCCTCTACCCACACATGCATCTCTCTGCATGTCACCAGTATCTGTTCCGGGGTCACCACGACGAGGCTTTCTAATGTTGCCTGGGAAGTGAGGCCGGATGCTCGTGCTGGAGGGGCGGGGCGACGTGGCAGCTGTCGTTGGCTGATGAAGCACAGCGGCAAACGCTCGAGGAGTCGCTGAGCCGGCAGCCCTCATTCTCAGACATCCGAAGCGATGTGCAGGTACTGAGCAGGTTCCCCGTGAAGCAAGCCAAGGGGGGTGAAGGAGGGCACACTGTGCGCACAACGCGCGCCTTGCTGTGGGCATCCCCTCGGGGCCCTGACTGGGAGGGTCTTGGATGCTCGGCAGGCACTCTCAGAGGAAGTGAAGGGCTGGCTCAAGGACAAGGCTGATGTTGTCCGTGCCCACCTCCATCCTGATTTCTGCCTAGCCCCGTTACTCACCTTATGCCAAATGCCCTCGAAGTTTGATTCGTCACATCCGCTTGGTGGTCGTTGTCTGTTTCTCCGCTCCTGCCTCATCAACGCACTTTAGACGTGCACAGCCAATTCCGAAGCGTGTTTCTGACCTATGATCCCAATGCGCATAGCCGGCTTCTGCACGGGCGGCGGCGGTCATTTCCGGTGCTCAGTTCCATGCGAGGGCGCTTCAGCATGGTTCAGTTCAGGCGGATCGATCTTTAGCGCCCTCCACTCGAGTCACGTGAAGGGCATCGGGCGTGCTGGGCCGACATTCAACCCATTCCATAGTCAAGGAACGGTCCACGAGGCTTCCCCAAAGCCCGCGTCTGCCGGTGGCCGTTGGATCAATCTAGAGGAGGCCTAGGGCAGTGCGGTGGCGTTCTACGTGTTGCAAGCGATTGGCAGTCAACATGTGTAGACGTGTCATCCTGTCAGCGGTGCTAGGAGGGGCAGCAAGTGACGGAGGAACGCATGTGGCGCAGGCGGTGGTGGAGAAGATGGTGGGAGTCACGGGGAAGCAGATGAAACAGGCGGCTGAGGATATTGCGCGCCAGGTGGAGGGGGTGGCGTCGGATATGAGCCGGCAGGTGGAGGGAGTCGCCTCAGATATGAACCGGCAGGTGGAGGGGGTGGCGTCGGATATGAACCGACAGGTGGAGGGAGTAGCCAAAGACGTGGCAGACCAGGTGTCCTGTGCCAGGCAACCTCACTAGTCAGGGTGCATTGCTCCTTGCATTTGATGTCGCGCGTGGGCATCCGTCTCCATACGCCTCTTCACATATGAACGTCCCATGCTTTGACCTGCTTCCAGCCCATGAGTAGCAATCGCGGCAAACGAGGCGCCTCTCGATTCTCCTTCACAAGCATCATTCCCGGGTACAACGTCTCAGACATCAAGAACGCAACTTCGATTCTCAAGGTGCTCGATGCCCTCGACTAATGCGATGGGGTGTGGGGGCTGGAGAGGTTGGCCTAAAATTGGTGGCATCGCACAGATGGCTCGTACTTCTGCAGAGCTCAGCCGTGAACAAATCCGGTTGGCACAAGAACACAGCAAGGTACACCCCACCGCCCTACAGGTGGGCACCTGGCATATGAGGAGCGAGACAAGGTATTAGGCAAGTCCAAGACGGGACCCCAAAATATCGAACGGAGAAGATAAAACAAACAAAAGGGTGAATGACAAGAGACAGAAGGCTATAAAGGAACTAAACATAGACATGACAAATGACCAATCAAGGCAAAGATGACTAAGCTAAAAAGGTTCCGGGTTTCTAGGGTTTAGGATTCTAAATTATTTCTTCAAGGGATTATGGTGATCATTGGGGGATTTTCAAGGGTTTCTGAAGTGTTCGTAAAAGATCCCTTAAGCATCTTGAAGGTGAATGCAAGGGCACGTGTTGCCTGTCACGTCGTCAGAGATGGTCTGGGTTTGGGGGAGGTCGGACTCGGTGCAGGTGGAGGTGCAGGTGCAGCAACTGGACGAGCGCGTTGATGGGCTGGCGGCCAAGACCACTCTGAGTGCGCAACAAGGGGACGTTTTGCAGAGCGAACTGGGGCACCTTCGCGACAAGTTCGAGGTTCCCCTGATCCCTCTCTGCTCCCAAACCTCCCCCCTCACTCCGATCTACTTTCCTCCAAGCAGCAGTGTGCTGTACTGCTTGAGGGCATCGTAGCCCTACTTAGTCTCACATACCTAGATGAGGCCTCGTGGCGTGGGGCCGTGGGACGAGGGTGATAAGGCTTCAGAGCATGTGGTCGCGGGAAGAGGGGTATAAAGCCTCAGGGCGTGGGGGGTTCTTGCAAGCACTCAGACTTGACATGGGAGGTGTAGTCTCATGCCTGTTGCGATGCAAGCCCGCGACGCCTGGGGAGGAACCGGGGGGAGGTTATGCCCGCGGCGAGATGGCTTCGGACGTCAGAGGAGTGGCGGGCTGCACAGGTGAGGTAGGAGATTCCCGGGTGGTGCGCGCACGGCAGGTGGAGATCAAGCGCGCTGTGGATGACATCTACTCGAGTGTGCACGAGGGGCACACACGGCTGCAGGACGGTCACAAGCGCCTGCAGCAGGCCAACCACCGGCTCGAGGAGCTCGTGTCCTCGGACACCCTTTCCCGACAGCACATGGTCGAGCTGCAGCAGGTCCTGTCCCAACATCTGAGGCAGCAGTCGTGCCCCGTGTCTATTTTGATTATCTTGCCTTTCTGCCAGCGGCATCGCACCGAGGCTCGTTTGCCTGGGACGTTGCCTGGTTGGCGCACCGATGATTTGAGGGCACAAGGGAGGCGAACGTGCAGGGGCAGCTCGATAGGCTGGCGGAGGCATTGCAGGGGTCACAGATTCAGAGCAACGATGTGCTCCAAACATCAGGTGTGTGGACCTCTCTATCCTTCAAACGTGCTAGTGGTGGTGCCGCTGCCGCTGGCCGTCTTGGCTCAGAAAGTGGAGCATGTGAGATTGACGGTGTCCAGATGAGAACCTGACAGTGTCCGCACCTCTCTTGAAGGACTGCCAGTGCGCTGTGATGCTCTCCGCCGCAGCCACTTTGAGAGGCTTCCGGTTGGAGCTCAGTGGTGATGACCGGGTTGTTGGGCTCCGAGGGGCCCGCTCGCTCATGGAGCATCGCGATGTCCGGTTTCGTGCTGGCTTGGAGTGGCAGTGGGATGATGACCCAACAGGGAGCACGCTATTGCCACTTTAGGCGCCCGCTCGACTTGCGGTGTGCCCAGCTGAGTGGTGAGCGCTGGGTCTAACAGGTCACGAATGACGAGTTGGGGGGATGTGCGGTGTTGACCCAGAGAGGCAGCTGGAGAGCTTGCGGGAGACTTTGACCAAGGTGCACCACCCTCCCACGCGCCATCTGCCTTCATCCCTTGCGCGTGCCAAGCATGCCCCCCCCTCTCGTCCCCCTCCCTGCTTCATAGGGGAACGCCCTTATTTCCTGACGTCTGTTGCAGTCGAGAGGGCTCTTCAGCATTACACTGTGGCAGCTGCGGCCTCCAGGTTCCGAGTCCCCACAGTGGGCAGTATACCTGCACTTAGTTCAGAGGCGCTTTGCGAGGCAATGCCCTGGCCTCCCCTTGTCGTCCGCCACGTGGCATCATGCCTTTCATTCCGCTCTTTTCTCTCCCTGCCCCCACATCGCCCTCCTTCACCCCATCACTGCCCCCTGCCCCCACCTCTATCATTCATCCGTTCTACCTCCCCCATGCATATTCACTTATCGCCCCCTCCCGGTCCGGCCTTTCCCTGTTCCGCTTTCAATCCCGTGCCGCGAGCTTGGTGTGTGAGGATCGTGACAGCCAGGGCGCGACCTTGGGTTCCGCAGACAATGGAGCAGACAGAGGTTCACATGGAGTCCAAAATAGAGAACGTCAAAGGGCGGCTGGAGGCAGCTCACAGCTCCTTGCAGGTGTTGCCCGTGCACATGTGTTTTTTTTTTTTGCCACGCTTGGGCTTCAGGCACGTGCCCACGTGGCAAGAGGAAGCAGTGGGATGCGCGCCCAGTGCCCCCGCGTTGCGTCGAGCCCGCCGCGCTGCGTCGCCTGGGCACGGAACCACCAAGACAGAGTCAAATGGAGCTTTGTGTACAACCATTCGATCTGCTTCAGATGCTTGTGTGCAACCATTAGATCTGCTTCAGATGCTTGTGCAAGGCGCGATCCTCTGGTGAGGCGTGCTGCTCCAGGCATAAGATGCGCGTGAGGGTGGTGGGGCGCAGACTGATGTGGAGTCCCTTCTGGCTTCGATGCACCAGTCAACGGAAGATGCTGAGAAGGTGCGCATGCTCCGCGTCTACCAGGTCATCATGTGCAGCCAGTTGTGGAAGCTGTCTCTCCGCCGCTCATTTTCAGGCTGCTTTGCAGTGCCTTCGTCCCTAGTCCCCTGCATCGGGTACGAAGTGCTGCTTCAGCATTTCTGCTGGAAGCAGAACGGCTGTTTCTCAGTACCTGAGAGCTTGATGTTTACAGGGTTGTGTTTTGTGTGTGTGTGTGTGCTGAGTCCAGAGACCAACAATTGTTTGGCGACGATCGGTCACATCGTATCATCTTTCCATGCTGCTTTGCATTTGGGTTGGGAATATGTATGTGTTTGTGGTATCTTGTCACGGCCCCGCCCTGCTCTTGATTTGCTTCTCACATCCACTGGGATGATGGTGGGCTGGCTTTTGCTTGCCGATCTCATGCCGTTCAGTGTGTGTGCTGAGTCGCTGAGGTTGGCGCCTGGCATGGGAGGGCCGCGCCTCTCGCGGATGGTGTTGGCAGGACTTTTTGTCTAGGGACTTTGATAGGAAGGTCAGGTTCCTCCTCGGCAGGGTTGCTTCTGGCTCCTTCTCCCAGGCGGAGTTGCAGGGTCATGCCGACAGGAATTTACGGCGTATGTACGATGCCCTCTTTAACTCTGATGCGCAGACGTGGGGGGTTGACGACGCACACCGGACTTCCCTTGTGGCATCCATCCTGTTTTCTCTTCCTTCCATCTCGAACGCTGGTGTTAGAGCCACGTTTAGGTCGCTCATCGTTCAACTTTTCTTGCACCCGGCCATCGAGAAGCTGGGGTTCAACAGAATTGTTGCTGACGACAGCCTCTGGCTTGAGAAGGTGCCCCCGAGCGTGCGTGCAAGGGTCTCACAGCCGTTGTTGGGTTACAAATATGATGCTCCTGTCTGGGTATCGTTTTGTAATTTTGGGCAGGTGGCTAGGATGAAGGCTGTCGAGGCTGCGAGGATAATGGGAGGGACCTGTGCATGTCAGAGGCGTGGTTACCGTGCTTTTGTGGACCAGGACTGCGGGCATGTGGTGACCACTGATTTGTCTCTCGTGCGCAACCCAACCATTGAGTCGCTGATGGCTAGGGGCACGATGTTTAGGGCTAAGCCTCATGAGGGCTTGGAGGCTGAGGGTAGTATGCCGGAGGCGGCGTTCTTGGACCTGGAACGGGCTTTACAGGCATGGCGGTTTTCGGTGTCAAAGGCATTAGGTGTCTCTGACGCTTCGGCTCTTGTTGCTTGGGTTGCTGCAGTTAGGGCGGAGGCACGCACAGTGATTGATTCGAGTGCGGGCGGCGAGTCTTTCGTGGGTGGATGCGAGGATCCCCATTTGGTCCTTACGGCTTCGGACTGGCGCCGGTTGCGGGAGGTTCAACGGGATTTCGTCATCACCACGGTTGACAAGGCTGCCGGTAACTTCTGTTTTGTGTGCAAGAAGCACTACATGCAGAAATGCCTGGATGAGCTTAGACACGGTGTAGCTTATGAGGCCACGGAACGGTCGGCCGATGATATAAATGCTGAGGGCACCGCTTTGTGCAGGGCTCATTCCATTACCCCGCAGAGGGGGCCTAGGATCCCGCATTTTCATATTCGTGTGAAATTGCACAAGTCTCCGGTAGGATACCGGTTTGTCGCGGGGGCCAATCGCGCAACACTTACACCAGTTTCTAAGTGGCTCAGTGTAGCCTTCCGGGCTTTGACTGCCGACGCCGAGGGCCTGTGGAAAGAGGTGGTTTCTCAAATCCCAGGTGTGCCGAGAGGTCGCGGGTCTTGGATTATTCAGGATTCGGCGGAGGTTCGGAAGCTGGCTGCGGCATGCAACAGGCCCCGCGGACAGCGTGATGCATCAATGCACGTCTGTGCATTCGATTTCACTTCCATGTACACCACCTTGTGTCTGCAGGATTTGAAGGAACGGCTGTCGGCACTCTTTCGGAGCATTTTCCAAAGAAAACTTCAAAGTTCGAGGGTGAGGTACCTGCTTGTCAGAAAGGATAAGTCCTTTGAGTGGGTTACCAATGAACGGAGGACGGACGGTGAGAGGGAAATGCTCTTTTCGGAGGGTCGGCTTGTTGAGTTATTCTGCGGGTTGGTGGATGGAACATTTGTCGAGTTTGGGGGTGTGATCTACAGACAAATTGTGGGGATCCCTATGGGGACGAGCTGTGCGGGCTTCATTGCCAACCTCTACTGTTTTACGTATGAGCTTGCGTTCATGCGCAGACTTGTGGAGGCGGGGAATTTTCATGACGCGCACAGGTTTCTTTTCGTTTGTAGATACATTGATGACTTGCTGGCGTTCAATATTCCAGATATGGAAGACTATCTATATCTGAACGAATCCGGCACTGCAGGGATCTATCCCAAACACATTTTGAGTCTATCTTTGGCACATGCGGGTATGCGTGTCCCTTACATGGACATACTCATCAAGCAAAATAGGCGCAGAGGCCTTATGACTGCCATATATGACAAACGACTGGATGCACAATATGCTGGCATCCAGGTCATTAGGTACCCTGCACATGACTCGTACTTGGCCGACAACGCTAAGTATGGGATTGTCACGAGCCAACTGCATCGGTTCGCTGAGAGATGTGTCCTTTGGCAAGACTTTGTTTACAACATAGCTCTTGTTTTCCACAGGATGACACAAAAGGGTTACCACAGCAGGCGTTTGTGGGGCTTTTTGCGGCGCTTTATGGTGGAGAGGCCCGGTCTGTATGATAGACGAGGTCCGGGTTGCTGGATCTCGCGCGTCAGGCGTAAGCTGGGGGACTTACGTGACGGTGTCATTGTGCCAGGTCCGAATGGGTGGGAGTTCGGGCCATCATAGCTGACCGGGAATACGTCTCGCCATAGGGTTGTGGCATCTCGCTGTTAACGGGGACGGCCACTTGGGTGCTTTGGATGATGGGATGTGGCTGTCCCTGTGGTACCCTTCTGACGGGTACTGCCTCTTTGAGGGCGTCGGGGATTCGTCTGCGGCTGGCTCTATTTATGTCCAGTGCCTTGAGGCTTTTTCACCTGCCGGGGGACTGGTGGTTGACAGCCACGTTATGGGGTGCTGACATCTCGTTGTTAACGGGGACGGCCACTGGAATGATTTGGATGATGGGATTGTGGCTGTCCCTGTGGTACCCTTCTGACGGGTACTGCCTCTTTGAGGGCGTCGGGGATTCGTCTGCGGCTGGCTCTATTTATGTCCAGTGCCTTGGGGCTTTTTCACCTGCCGGGGGACTGGTGTTGACAGCCACGTTATGGGGTGCTGACATCTCGTTGTGAACGGGGACGGCCACTGGAATGATTTGGATGATGGGATGTGGCTGTCCCTGTGGTACCCTTCTGGCGGGTACTGCCTCTTTGAGGGCGTCGGGGATTCGTCTGCGGCTGGCTCTATTTATGTCCAGTGCCTTGGGGCTTTTTCACCTGCCGGGGGACTGGTGGTTGACAGCCACTTTATGGGGTACTGGCGGATCGCTGTGAACGGGGACGGCCACTGGAATGATTTGGATGATGGGATGTGGCTGTCCCTGTGGTACCCTTCTGACGGGTACTGCCTCTTTGAGGGCGTCGGGGATTCGTCTGCGGCTGGCTCTATTTATGTCCAGTGCCTTGGGGCTTTTTCACCTGCCGGGGGACTGGTGATCGACACCCACTTTATGGGGTACTGGCATCTCGTTGTGAACGGGGACGGCCACTGGAATGATTTGGATGATGGGATGTGGCTGTCCCTGTGGTACCCTTCTGATGGGTACTGCCTCTTTGAGTGCGTCGGGGATTCGTCTACGGCTCGCTTTTTGGGAGTGTCTTGGATTCGTCTGACGCTAGCTCCCTCTCCGTGTACAGTGCTCATGGTTATTACACATGCCGGGGGACTTGTGTTCTTTGACCTTGATATGAAGTACTGGCGGATCGCTGTGAACGGGGACGGCCGCCGGGTGGAAGTGGGTTTTGGGAGGCGGTTATCCCTGTGGTGCCATTCTGGCGGGCACTGCCTCTTGGAGAGCTCGGTAGATTCGTTTGTCGTGCTGCGAGGAGAGGCAGAAGGTGGTGAAGTACACCTTCTGTGTTTTCCCTTGAATTTTGTGGGGAGCACTTAGGTGCCCGCATGTTTCCTTTTTTGACATGGGGTGTCCATGCTGTGTGGTGTGACTGCATTCATGACATAACCATGGACCAACAGGTCCCATCCATCGACCGGGAGCCACTGGGGGGCATGCCAGCAGGGTCCGCTTACTCCGTAACCCAGAGACCAACAGTTGTTTGGCGACGATCGGTCACATCGTATCATCTTTCCATGCTGCTTTGCATTTGGGTTGGGAATATGTATGCGTTTGTGGTATCTTGTCACGGCCCCGCCCTGCTCTTGATTTGCTTTTCACATCCACTGGGATGATGGTGGGCTGGCTTTTGTTGGCCGATCTCATGCCGTTCAGTGTGTGCTGGTCTACATGCTCTGTGGTGTGACTGCAGTCATGGCATAACCATGGACCAACGGGTCCCATCCATCGACCGTGAGCCACTGGGGGGCATGCCAGCAGGGTCCGCTTACTCTGTAAACCAGAGACCGACAATTGTTTGGCGACGATCGGTCACATCGTATCATCTTTCCATGCTGCTTTGCATCTGGGTTGGGAATATGTATGCGTTTGTGGTATCTTGTCACGGCCCCGCCCTGCTCTTGATTTGCTTTTCACATCCACTGGGATGATGGTGGGCTGGCTTTTGTTGGCCGATCTCATGCCGTTCAGTGTGTGCTGGTCTACATGCTCTGTGGTGTGACTGCAGTCATGGCATAACCATGGACCAACGGGTCCCATCCATCGACCGTGAGCCACTGGGGGGCATGCCAGCAGGGTCCGCTTACTCTGTAAACCAGAGACCGACAATTGTTGGGTGATGATCGGTCACATCGTATCATATTTCCATGCTGCTTTGCATCTGGGTTGGGCATATGTATGAGTTGGTGGTATCTTGTCACGGCCCCGCCCTGCTCCTGATTTGCTTCTCACATCCACTGGGATGATGGTGGGCTGGCTTTTGTCGGCCGATCTCATGCCATTCAGTGTGTGCTGGTCTACTTTGTGGCCGTAGATATGAAGCCGCCGAGTGTTGCTGTGCCCTCCCTGAGATCATCGCCATGTCATCCATTGGCATTGCCGTGTCATCTATTGTCGTCGCCATGTTCACCAGATGGCACCCACTACCACCCCCTACAGACTGTATGCGCCAAGAAGCCACGCAGCCACCCAGCCACCGCCGCGTTCCCCAGCTCATCCTATCCCAGTCTTGGATTGCCAACTTGGCCAAGCCCTGTGGAAAAGAAAAAGAAAAAACCGCGCCCTATTGGGCGTGTGAGTAAATTAATTTCTCAGGCCCTACTCTGGGCCGAGACAAGTTACTTGAGGTGCAGATCAGTTAATTAATTCTCCGATGGCTACGTGTGTGCAGATGAACTGCTAGTAAATAACTAGTTAGCACTAAGATGGGGAAGGCTGCTTCTATTACTTGAGCAACAGATGCTCCCACTCCGATCCGGCTGCTGCCTCTTTTGTGTGGGCAAAGGATTCTACCCGTCGATCTGTTTCCGGCAGTCTGCCCCCCCTGCTTATTTATCAAGCGGTGCAGGGGGACCGCTTGTTACCGCTGAGAGTTATCTTAACTTCCTCACTGCAGCCCGCTGCTAAAGATCCAGCTGTAAAAACCTTGTCAGGAAAAGCGGATCTCGTGCGCGGCGCTCATTCTGTTCTCTCTACTGCACACGGATATCATATGACAATACGATACATGGGTACTCGTGAACTGGTGTCGAAATAGAAGTGGGCGTCTTGGGATGCCAGCTGTTCTAGCTAGCTCTAGGACTTGCTTGTATCATTGATTTGTCTTTGCCCGGTCTCTGCGATTGGCGCTTCTGTGATTCGTAGGCAGGTGGCTTGGACGCTGCTGGCAGTGACTCCGATCTCCTTCGCCTTTCTAGAGGGTTCTCCCTACCACGATCCGTGTAATCGTTTTCATGTCGGGAATACGTTGTTGATTCGATCGCTTGCTTGCGTTTCTCAGTTGGCGTGTTGTGTGTGATGACTGAACTGGAAGGGAGAGTCTCTCTATTTGCGTTTTCTGTCCTCGATGCTCTGGGCGCTTTCGTGGGTTTGGGAGAGAGCGAAATCGTTTCCTTAGATTGTAAACTTGTAGATGTGCCTCTGTCACTGCTCACGTTCCGCCTCGCCACTCTGCTTGCGTCTCGTAGTTTTTCCCGACGTATTGTCTTTGCACGTGGCTGATTCGCAGTTCCTCTTGAGATGTCCTGACGTCCTACTTTTTGTCCACTTTCCTTCTGAGAGATGATGGCGCGCTCTGCTGTGGCGGCGGTCGCAACTGCTTTTACGCCAGCTAGCCTAACTGCCTCGAGCAGACTTTTGGACACTGCTTGTGAGTCTGTGAGATTTGAAAGTTCTGATGCCGCTGATGGGTCTGTCTCGCCTTGTCGCAACGCGGTAAAATTCTTCTTTGCAAGTTTGAGTAGACGCAGTGCTGATGTCGCGCTGTTCAGCACCTGTTTAAGATGTATCTCCAAACTCTCAAGCAGTGGCTCAGATGCCTGCTTCTTTCGATCGGATGGCGGCATACTGAGCTCTGCTCGTCTCTCGACGCGTCAAAAATACAGTTTAGTAGCCATAAAACCAAAAATAAGCCGCTGAACTTCCATAAAATTATCGAAATAAATTATCATAAGGCGGCAAAAATCAGGTGGACGCGTTGGCGGCCGTGTCGGAAGTGTCAAGCCCTGTGTGACTGCCCCCTCTGCGAGTCCCTCCTTCACAACACCGCCCCGAGCAAGAGCCTGCTCGTGCGTCCAAGTCCTGCGCTCCGAGGTCAGCGACAGGGGCGCATGCAGCTCCGACAGGATGTCCTGGACGCCAGGGTGATAAAAGGGACCGTGGTGGAGGGGGGTGGGCGGGAGGAGTGATGCAGGCGCGGGAGGAGAAGGGAATGATGCAGAGCGAGGTGTGGGAGAGCCGGCTGGCGGTGGTTCAGTCGAAGCTGCAGAAAGAGGGTGCAGAGCTGGTGAGCGGAGTTCGCGAGGAGATGAATGCGCAGGTGAGCGGGGTGCGTGAGGAGGTGAGCGTGAAGCTCGAGCGCAAGGCCGACCTCTCGGAGATGATATCCCGGCACGGCGAGCTGACGGACATGATCTCCCGTAAGGTGCGCGCGCCTCCGTTGAGGCGCCGTCAACGCTCGGCACTCCTGCCCTACGACCTCGTGACGCCGTGACCCACGCACCCGTTGAGTCATCGGGCTTCCACACTCAGCGAGGCGGCGCGAGCAGTGTTCCTTCAGCGCGCTGTGCCCTTCGATCCTGGGAGCCGCTGTTCCGTTACGCGCATTTGTTTGATCGTTGACAGAGGTACGCGATTCTGCATCTGACCACGGGGAACCACCGGGAAGCTGAAGGCGGCATGGATCGTTTCGAGGGAGGGGACGGGCGGAGGCAGGTTGCGTACTTGGATCTAGAGGCGTGGTCTTGCGCCCGGCTAGACGGTGCGGACAAGAGCCTGGAGGAGCTGCGCTTGGAGCTGGACAAGCAGCGCGGCTCACTGGAGGCGGCTGTCAAGCACACGGCGTCAGTTGAGCAGGTGCTTTCACGAGCGCCGTAGGCACACCCCGCGCTCTGGGACGGCGGACGCAACTGTCGCTAAAGCCAGGGGCTTCTCTTCTCTTTGAGGGAGTGACTCCACGGCCTGCTGCTTGTGGGGCTTGCGTGTCCAGTTGTTTGGATTTGGATTGCGATTCTGCCCATGGGCACGCCTGGGGCCCCTTGAATTTCTCATGTCTCAGGTCTTAGGGGGTTGAGGGCACTCATTCAGGAGTTCCTGACCGAGCGGCACGGGGGCTTAGCTAGGTGCCTGCTGAGGGCTTAGAAGCACGCCCTGACACTGCTGCAGTCTGCTGCGGACTCGGGCTGGCAAGACCTTGCAGGAGTATGCATGGCAGACACGCGGCTACAGACAGTTAAGGGAGCGGCTCGGTGGCATGAGGATACGCCTGTAGTGCCCAGATCAGCTGTGGTTGATGTTGCAGTCGTTGCTGCTGTTGCATCAGAGTCCTCAGCAAGTCCAACTCCTCCTGCTGTTGAGGGACTTGCAGGTCGACTGGATGGTTGTTGTCTAATCCCTCAGCTTCAGCCTCGGCTGTCGCCGGCTTTTTCCCCCTTGGGATCAGCCATCCCAAGTTTCCCAAACACGTCATTGGATCCAGGGAACCGTTCAGAGTTTTTGCAGTGTGCCCACACAGGACCTTCGAAGCGCAGAATTCCATGAAGTTATTGTGCAGAAAAGTTATTTTGCAGAAGTGCGACAGAACGGAGCAGAGTCTGTGTCTAGTCAGACTCCTGCTTGTACCCTTGCCAGGATATCGGCTACTCTCAGATGGTTCAATTTGTCACAGCCAGTGGATCGGGCGTAAGTTTATCCGCGGCAAATTGCGAAGCCACCAACTTTTTGCAGGCTCCAATTTGTGATTTGCTCCGCTCAGTTGGTTCTCGCTGAAGGGATTAAAAAAGGGTGATCATGTGCCTCAGACTCGATGGCCTGCTTCTGTATAATTACACCCGCTCCTTCCTCTCACTTTTGCTATGCGGCTTTGGAGGGGGGGTTGCAGGTGGTGGCCGAAAAGGCAGCAGCAGTGGACCTGGAGGAGCGCATGTCAGCTGTGTTGGCCCACCTCGGGGACACGGAGGCACGCACGGGACGAGAACTGGGAGAAGTCGAGGCGCGTCTGAGCACTGCAGTGTCGCAGTGCCATCTGCAGCTGGAGGAGCATGCTCCCATGCTGCAGAGCTCTGAGAAGCAGGTGCGTGCCCCCTGCAGAGCTCTGAAGCAGGTGCGGCCCCCTGCAGAGCTCTGAGAAGCAGGTGTGCCAGCCCCCTCTGGTTTCAAGGTGGCCATGCCCCGGCATCTGATCGTGGCGTGGCTTGGTCTTCAGACGAGGGCTTTCGCTAGCTAAGTGCATGTGCAGGCTTATGCGGTACTTTTCTTCTGTGCTGTCGCCGAGACGAGTATCTTGCAATGTCTGGAGCGCAAGTTGCTCTCTCTCTCTCTCTCTCTCTCAACACCAGAGCTTGCTCACCATCCAATCACCATAGCGAGCTCACTTTCCCTCCAATCACCCGAGCTTGCTCTCCCGCCAGTCACCCTCTCCTCGGCCGAGACTGTAGTCTGTTGAACCAGGTTCGCCCCGTGCTCGCTCCAGGCTCCGCTGCGCAATTGCTTCGCAGACAAGAGGAGGGCCCGGGAGCTGCTGGCACGACTGCGGGTGCGTTAACTGGCGCATGGATAGGTGCGCTTCAGCTTGTGAGACGGCGCGGGGGCGAGTGGGGCCTTGCAGATTGAGCAGCTGGCGGAGGCGCTCGTGGTGGAGAAGAAGCACACGAGGTCCCAGCTGGACGAGTTCCACTCCGCACACGAGCAGCTCGGGGCAACTGTCAAAATCCAGTGGGAGGAGACGTGCCGGGGCCTCGACCTCGCCGCAGACGCCGCCCGCCAGGCGCAGGTGAGACCCTCCCGCCAGGCGCACCTGAGACGCGGCCATGGGTGAGAGCAAAAGCGCGGGAGCACAGGCGGCCGCGGGATGCATGCCGCCCCATGCCTGATGCGGACTGCCTAGCTTGCCCTTCCGATGCCGGGCCGTATCACTCGGTGGGCAGTCGCCGGCGGTGGGGCCCTGGGAGGGTATATGGCTGCAGGCGAGGCATCTGGGCGATGGTAAGGTGGGAGGGCCGCGGCGGGCTGCGAGCAGAGTCACACCGAGTTGACGGAGCAACAGCTGCGGGGTTTGGTGATGAACTTGGAGGGAAGCCAGGCGCTGCTGCAAGAGAACCTCATGCAGGTCTCACCCAGCACCCTGGCGCCGGGTTGCGCTACGTATGCGATGGCAATGCGTCACCAGCCGGTGCGGTATGACGTGTGACTCGGAGGCGCGGTTGTTTGGAGCGCAAAGTGGCTTTGAGCTGCCACTTCTCCATGGGGCTCCGGCCCGCGCGCCTCGAAGCCTGGTTTGCTGCGATGCCCTCCTTGCGCCGCGGTGGCTTGCCAATCTCTGCAGAGTTAGTTTTGTGCGGATGCGTTGCGTTTGCAGTACACCGACTTCTGGTGTCGTCCCCTGCAGCGGTCTGCCTGTAGGGAATCAGCTGGAATGTTAGGGGGTCTCGTTGCCTTTAGGCCCGCAGCTCGTAGAAAGGTGGGCGCAGGGTACACCTTGATCTCAAGCTTTGTCGATTTCCGACTCTTGGATGGAGATCCGCATTTTTCAAAGTTTGAAATGTGCTCTTCCGAACATGCGGTATCATGAGATACCAGGACCTACCCCAAGGACTTCAGGAGTCGGCCATGCTCGACGGCTTTCCCAATGTTCCTCCCTTCCCCCCCCGTGCGCGTTTCTGCTGCGTGCGGCAGCTGTACCCGTTGCAGCGTAGGCACCTCCGGGAGGACTTCTTCAGGGGTGATGGGGATGCTGTCTATGCAGGAACGCTCGGACCGCATGCTCGCCCTGGTTCCCTTCCGCGAGGCCATAGAGCAGACCACCGCGCTGGCCACCTCGCATGAGCAGACCAGCACCGGTGCAGGCCCCTGGCTTTTGGCGCTCTTGTGCCCGCTGCCTGTTGCAGTTGCTCGCCATCCCCCCTGCACGTACCACACGCCGCCCCCTAACGCAGTGCCCCTTTTGGTTGTATTTTTTCTGAGCAGGCTTGGACGCCGCGGCCGAGCTGGTTCACAAGCTGCGTGAAGCGCTCGACGGAGTCAGCACTGAACTGCGGTGGGTTCACACCTGGTTCGGTAGATGGCCAACGTGACGCCTGATGCGGATGTCAATATGTGACTGTGTGTGTGTGTGTGTGCAACTGCATGATCGGTCACATCGTATCATCTTTCCATGCTGCTTTGCATCTGGGTTGGGAATATGTATGAGTTGGTGGTGTCTTATCACGGCCCCGCCCTGCTTCTGATTTACTTCTCGCATCCACTAGGATGATGGTGGGCTGGCTTTTGTCGGCTGATCGCATGCCATTCAGTGTGTGCAACTGCAGTGACCGGCGCTCTCGTGAGAAGCTCTTCCCTCCCTCTTGCCGTGGAAAGCGCTCGGGTGATTCATGCATCAGTATGCAGAAGCCACCAGCACACCTACACCAACACCGTGACCGGGAAGTGATTGTTCGCTGTCATGAACTGATAAGCTACATCTAAGTGTGGTGCAAAGATCGTGCGCAGCATAAAACTGGTTCGAGTAATGAGGCGGCGTGAACATGCTTGAGGGGAGCTGAGGCATGCTTGAGGGAGGCTGAGGGCTGGAGGACCTGCAGAGAGGCGCTGAGGCAAGAGCGGCAGGAGCGCCTGGACCGCGAGCGGGAGATGCACTGCTCGTTCCGAGACATGGAGGCACTGATCATAGACGAGCGGGATGACACACGAAGACGTATGGATGCCATTGGCCGCTCTTTACAAGAGGTATGCACTCTGTACCCTCTTTTTGGCCAAATCCGATGCTCATGGTTGCATTTGGCATAGCCGTCCAAAAGGCATTTTGCTTTCGGGGACTTGTCTATTTGACCATAACCTCTTCTATCAGCTGATTTCAATCTGCTCAGGGCATGCAGTTTGTTATGAAATATAAATAGCAAGGGCTTTGCTCAGAATAGATGAGCTGATGCATTGAAATTTTGCTGGCTTGCGAGCAGTGGAAGTTAGGTCACCGCATTTGAAGGAGTCTCTGCTCGAAGCTTGACGGCCACAATCCTACGAGCGGAAGATCGTACTATCTTGATGCAGGCGACCAGGGGTGCGATGTGGGTTTTGAGGGATCAGCGCTGGCGCGTCGTGGGCTTGTAGAGGTCGCGCCGTCTCGCCATGGCACGGGAGTGGCGCCCAAAGATTTCGATTTGCACCGTGCGCGCGCAGGCTACTTTGCATCTGAATCGTCATTCTGCTACACGATGTCGAGCCCTGAGTGTGACAATCTGTCACATTGCGTTGAGACACTCGACAGTCGAAGCATCGCGATCTGGATCGTGCTGACGCACCGGCGCCATGGTACCTTTAACTCACAACTGTAGTAGCGCAGCACACACTGGGGAGACCTCGCGCCACGCGTCTCTGTGGCTGATCTTCTCAAGTCATGGTGACGCGTCCAAGTCCCACCCCTGCAGGCGACAGAGTGATAAGCACGGAGAGAGGGGTCTCATGTCGCAGGTCATGATGGAACTCCAAGGGACGCAATTACAAGTCCAACGTCATCCTGCAGACAATTCCGCGTCACGCCGCTTCAGCCATGGCAGTCACAGAAGAGATAAGAGGCTAGAGCTGGAGGGCCCAGACAGGACGTATTGATGATATGCCCATCAGATTGACTCGTGCTCGATGCTAATGGATTGACCGAGTAGGCCTGCGTGCCCAGAAAATGTCGGAATCAAGCAGGGAAAGTGTGCCATGCCGTGACGGAAAACAGGTGTTTTTTCCCCATTCATAGCGGCTGTGTGGAAAAAGGATTTGTATGAAAGATAAATAGCATATTTTTCAACGCACACCATGTGGATATCTTCTCTCATTCCACCACAATGCGGCTTCCTGAACAGAAGTGCGTCCCTTGGGCACATTGGTTGCTATATTGGAGTGCATATTTAGAGTGGAATTATATTCCACTAGTTTGATAGCATTAAGGGATTTTGTGTATGTAGGCTTCCTGTGTATTCCAGTGTTTACCAGTGTATGTACTAGGCATCAAAAGCTTGTAATCCCAACGGCCAAGAGAAGGACGGGCGATGCCCCTTGTGCGTTTCTTGTGAGTTCCAACTTATGCATGCATCGTGATGCCCGTCCATTCCATCAAAATCATACTTCATATCCTGCAACCCATTATAACATCATCTGGCCACAAATGCCTGAAGTCATTTAGCATCCACAAATGTGGCCACTATCTTGGTCATTTGTCCAGGTCACAGCATCAGGTTGCCGCTCCTTCATCTGCGGGGTCCACTCGTGCATATCACTGTACATGCTTTATGAATACGGTGGCTAGTGCTATGCCTAAAGGCAAGGCAGTGCCTCCTGAAGGTCGAAGTCGTGAGAAACTTCATTTCAAAGGCTCAAACTCAAGAAGCTTTGCTAATGAAATAACACGACGATATGGGTAAGCCGGAGAAGCCAGGTCCTCGTGCAACTCGGCAATAAGATCCATTCCTCGCTACACCATGGCGGTATAGCAGAGAATAAGGGTATACGGCGCACATATGTGCCCCGATTTCAATACAGGTGCGCTAATAGTGGCAAATCGCACGTCATAAACCCATGTATAAACCAACCACGGTATCAATTAACGCATCGTGAAACACGTCGGGTTTAAGATATTCAGTATCGTGGTTCTTGGTTTCATGACGTGCGATTTACCACTGTTGGCGCACCTGTACTGAAATCGGCCCACATAGTGGTAAATCGCACGTCATAAACCTATATAAACCAACCACGATATCAATTAACGCATCATGAAACACGTCGGGTTTAGGATACATTTCAATATCGTGGTCGTTGGTTTATATGGGTTTATGACGTGCGATTTACGACTGTTAGCGCACATGTACTGAATTCGGCGCATATCTGTGCCCCGCGCACCTACACTATAACATATACTTTGTTACTGATCGATAAACTGGCAACAAGTTGTTGCAAAATGATGAAACTTTGTCGATGTGTATTAAGGTCTTCGCGCACCATGCAACAAGTATTTTGCTTTTACAATAAATATACAATATGTAGCTATATATCACAGAACATGGTACTGTTAGAGGACGCTCTCAGTCCATTTCATAACGATCCCTCACGGTCATGGTTTGTAGGTCCACGCCTTCACTAATATACAGTAAAAGATAAGTTTATATGAAAATTGACCTATGAGAAAGCAGCCGCTGGGTTTCGTTTGCCCAAATTTTAAGAACTATCGAAGCGCTGGTCAATTCCTTGAGACGCGGGCAAAAGTACCGACCCAAGCGTTAAGAAGATTTTGGGCTGGAAAATGAAATATTGGATACCAAAAATTTGCTGTATATGAATCAGAAAATATTCGCTGGAATCCGCCCATTGGTGCCAAGGGGGCATATGCTCCGTGTGGCCAATCTGTATCTCCGGCATATAAACAGGACACTCCTGCACGTGCTCGCCCGGCATTTCCGTTGTATGAAAAGGGCACTAAGATGGGAGTCTGTCATCAAGTGTTTCATCAAGAGGCAATGGAGACGTCCAATGACACGCCCGCGCATCTCAGTGTGATTGTGTTGGACACCTCCGATGACGAAGCTGAGGTGGATGTGACACCTCGTAGGAAAAGGCAGAAACCGTAGACTGGCCACAAGACTGGAAAGTGGAGCAATCTGATAAGTAAGACATTTCATTGCTGATGCATATGTGACATGCAATTCTGATCTGTCTTGATAAGGTCATTAAGGTGGCAGATTGTCACTGGTAGAGAGGAATAGCGGGTCGATTCGATCGGACCTCGCTGCCTTGCTACTACATAAGAGGCGTGTAGTGGGGGTACATCCTTATTAAATACACTTGTATTCCTTAAGTATCTTATGTATTTTGCCAGGATTTCCCAGTATTTCGGAACGCCTCTTATGTAGTGAGTACCTATGGGTTATCTACGGCAGCATTGCTCCAGTCGATACCGCGATCTTCGTTCGACGCCGCCGTACCTACCGCCCATGCCCGCCTTGCATTGCTCGCTCCCCAGCTCGCAAGTTAGTTATTGTTGATATGTTGTCATTAACTGAGAATCATCATTATAGTAATTGTAAGTTCCACTTTGTGACAACTGTGAACTTATGTAGATTATTGCTTAGGTCTGTGAACTTATGTAGATTTCTGAAAATTTTGCGATTTTACCATGGTTTGTGAACTTATGTAAATTTCTGCAAATTTTTGCGATCTGGAAATACAGCTTGTCATAATTAGAAATTGATGTATATAGTAAATATAAGTTTCCGTTTGTGACAACTGTGAATTTTTTGCGATTTTACTCAGATCTGTGATTTTTTTGCGATCTTACTCAGATATGTGAATGGAAACAATCTAAGATTGTTTTTTTTTTGCGATCTTCCAAAAAAATGAGGGAATGGTTAACTAAAAGTTTTCGGCGTTTCATGCTTTTTTTTGCAATATTTGTCATAATTAGAAATTCATCTATTTAGTAATACTAACTTTCACTTTATGACAAAAGAGTGCTAACATCTGGGGACGTGGCTCTTTTTCTTACTCTATTTTATGACGACCCAGATATTTAATGCTGATTGTTTTGATATCTTACCGAACATCGATTCTAATTCAATTGATTTAGTTATCTTGGACTTGCCGTACAATCAAACAGCGTGCAAGTTCGACAAGCAGGCAATTGATTTAGATCGATTATGGAAACAATTGAAACGTATTGGTAAACCACGCACTGCATATGTATTCTTTTGCACAACTCGGTTCGGACATAAGTTAATATCCAGCAATGAAAAGATGTTTAAATATGATATCGTCTGGCAGAAATCAATGAGTTCTGGATTCTATCATTGTAATCATCAACCACTCCAATCGCACGAAATGTTATACGTATTCTATGATAAGTTACCTACTTATAATCCACAGATGACCGATGGAATTGCGTACACACGTGTCCCGGGCAGACGCACGGAGCTGTACACCGGGAACAGCCCCAGAATTAACACAATATCGGACGGTAAACGATTTCCCAATTACAAATTACAAAAGCATGCACCCGACTGCGAAGCCTTATGATATTTTAGAATGGATTGTTAGAACTTATTCAAACGCAAATGATTTAGTGTTGGACCCTTTCATGGGTATCGGCACGGTCGTTCGGGTATGCAATAACAATAATCGCAAATCTATTGGGGTTGAAATAGATCATAAGTATTATGTTGAAGCAACTACATTATTATCAAAATAAAATGCAAAATCCACAATGGGGTATCGATGCTGATCGCAATTCTATTGCAATTGAAATACAAAAAGAGTATCATGTCCAAACCACCAAAATATTGTCAAAGATTGACAAGTACACATAGGCATATTGAAAGGTTAAATAAAGTAAACCGTACACAATAGCATGGTCTATCTATGCTATGCAAAACTTAAGCAAGATACACGGATCCCGAACTTACACCGAGGTCATCGTCACCAGGTGCTCCGACCACCAGGTGGGTACCCGATAATCCGATGCTATCTCCAAACTTGTCACCGGAGCTGCCGTCACTCGCGGTAACCTTTTGCACAAACGTTGCACCAAAGTCACTAACGCTGTACACATACACGGCTCCCGCCGAAGAACCGTCATAGGCTGCTCCGACCACCAGGTGAGTGTTCGACAAAGCGACGCTGTTTCCAAAATAGTGCAGATAGCTGCCGTCATTCGCTGTGACCTTTTGCAGAAACGTTGCACCTGAGTCAGATACGTTGTACACATACACGGATCCCCATTCAGAGTCGTCAGCGGAAGCTCCGACCACCAGATGAGTGTTCGACAAAGCAACGCTGCTTCCAAAAAAGCCAAAGTAGCCGCCTGTAATCTTTTGCAGAAACGTTGCACCTGAGTCAGACACGCTGTACACATACACGGATCCCTGAAAAGAGTCGTCCTGGCTTGCTCCGACCACCAGGTGGGTACCCGATAATCCGATGCTATCTCCAAACTTGTCACCGGAGCTGCCGTCACTCGCGGTAACCTTTTGCACAAACGTTACACCAGAGTCACTAACGCTGTACACATACACGGATCCCGCCGAAGAACCTTGGTCGTCGTCATGGGCTGCTCCGACCACCAGGTGAGTGTTCGACAAAGCGACGCTGCTTCCAAAATAGTCACCAAAGCTGCCGTCATTCGCTGTAACCTTTTGCAGAAACGTTGCACCTAAGTCAGACACGCTGTACACATACACGGATCCCCGTCCAGAGTCGTCACCAAAAGCTCCGACCACCAGGTGAGTGCCCGACAATCCGACGCTTATTCCAAAGTTGTCATTAGAGCTGCCGTCATTGGCGGTAACCTTTTGCACAAACGTTGCTCCTGAGTTAGACACGTTGTAGACATACACGGATCCCTTAGCAGAGTCGTCACCGTATGCTCCGATCACAAGGTGGTTACTCGACAAAGCAACGCTTCTTCCAAAATTGTCAAAAGAGCTGCCGTCATTCGCTGCAACCTTTTGCAAGTTGTCAAGATTATTCAGCCAAGTGTTTGCAACTGTAGGTGATTGTGTTGGCACAAACGTAGGTGACACAGTCGGAGCACTTGTGAGACGGATGGTGGGGGGAACCGTTGGCGTGCTCGTGGGTGCGAGAGTACTCGGAGGGTGTGTTGGAATAATGGTTGTCGGTGAAATGCTTGTAGGTTCGTTTGTACTTGGATACGCAGTGGGAACATCTGTAGGACTAAACTGGCACGACACACCATAGTATCCGGCGTTACAAACACACAACCAGTGTGAACCATTGAAATGAAGCTTGTCACCGCCAGGTTGAGTGCAAGTGGGTGGATGCGAGCAATATGACTTAACTGCAGTAAGTTCCATACGTGTGTTGCTTAGCTCTGACCGGGTACGCTCCAATTTGCTCAAAACATTCTGAACCTCGCGAACAGTGGCCATCTTCTCTCCAGCAACAAACATACCGTCCGCGTGAGTTACTGTCATTGTTTCCGTGAGCCCCCTGTTCGCAAGATTCGTGAAGACACGATATCCCTGCTTCATACCGACGATGGATGACCAATTTTCATCTTCAAGAGGGTCCGTCAAAACAAACTCGCCGCGGTCTTCATTCGTCGCACCGGACCAACATACGAGTAAAGAAGCGAGCAAGAAGATCGCGAACCCACGCATGGTGCGAACAAGCTAACAGGTCAAATATAAGACTGCGTAAGAGAACGACGGAATCCGTAAGAAGTAACACGAATTAAGCCAATATTTTCACATAATATATTGCTCTGACACACGCTTGCACTCACTGGAATGAATTAGGTTTCGAGTGTTGCAGAAAATGACTGTTGTCAGATTTAGAAAATGATCATTATATATAATTCAAGTTTCACTTTATGACAACATCGCCGATTCAAACCATAATCCACGGTTCAGACCTACACATATATAATGAAATGTTGTGGCGGCATGAAAAGCACGCGATAAATGTACGTGTGAAATCTTACGGTGTATCAGCACGACAGTTGTCATAAAACGAGATATGAATTTACTAATATGTAATTCTGAGTTTGTGACAAATCTTTACGTATCACCGTCCGATGTACCTCATTCACCGTGTGCTTGTCCACGTGCTCATCGTATTGGTGCTCTTCGACACTGCCGGTCACCTACTGGTGATCCTTCTGGTGACGTGCCGGTCAGCTGCTTATGCCAAAAATCGATTTCATTGACCGGAGGATCACCGGAAGTGCAAACGAGCAGCCGGAAGGTGAGCACGTGGATGAGATAATTTGCACGTGGCAGATGACAATGATGACAAGATCATTTCGGACTCTGAAAAGGTGGAGAAAAAACAGAAAAACATTTTACGATCTGCAGGCTGCAGTTTTTGACGTTTTTGATCTCTGTTTTCGCCCATTTTTGGCAGTATATTTCGCTGGTGTCATAAAGTGAGATTGATGTATATAGTAATAGTAAGTTCCACTTTATGACAAACTCATATGGGTTATTTAGGGTTTAAAATCTCGGGCTCAATTTTTTACGATTTTGACATTTTTGGGCTTATTTTTTGAGTTTTTCGATCATGTTTGATACGGCTGTAGATACAAGCGCCGTGAATATATTATCAATATACAATGAAGCACTGCAAAGTTGGACAGCAATGCAGGTGAACGGATGAGCGGGTTTGTGAGTGCAGTCTCTGTAAGAAGATCTGCTGAAGCACAACGCTTCCTCACTTTTATACCTACGTCACCCATCATCTTAGATGGTACCGCCATTGGGTTGTGAACCCGAGACGTAGGTTGAACGACCAGCATGGTAGTAACGACTAGTTCGTTCATGCTGCACATGCGAGTTCTGCGCATGCTGAAGCTAAAGATGGTTCTTGGTTTGTTTCCAAGATGTATCTTTACTTTGCCATCTTCGAGTTCAATCATACGAACTCTCGATGACAGGGATGCCTGATGATATGACATAATCATCTGGCGACATGTACAGTCATCGTCGACCGTACTGACGACTGTCATAAATGTATGACGCGACTCGACCTGTACAGTCATGATCGACCATACTGTCGACTGTCATAATAATATATGACATGACCGACTGTCATAATAATATATGACATGACATGACATGACATGACATGTATGACATGTATGACATGACAGGTATGACACGTATGACATGTATGACACATATGTCATCGGTCATAACCCTGACAGATCTCCCCTCTTAAGAGAGTTGTGACCTCACAACGGGCATACCTTTGTATATGTCTTTGATGTCTTTGTTGTTGTCGCTTCTTGCTGGTACCAGTCTTCTTACACCGATTTGAGGCGTCCCTCATGGTGTTTTTAGGTTATTGGGGGGAACTGAGTCCACTTTAGTCCCTCACCTTACAGTTCTTAGGATGTAGCCCACCTTTCCGGAAATCGTATCGTTGAGTGACGTTCCAAGGTTCAATGAAGAGCGTTTTCGCGATACAATCCTACGCTGGATTACTGATTGATCCACACGTTATCATGTATGTGCTAGACGATTCAAAGCATCCGAAGTCTACGTTACGGATTATTTGCGCTAGCCGTCGTCGCTTTTGCGCGATCGATGATCCCACGATTATAACGAATTATATTCGAACGATTCTCGGCCTAATATAGTGCACCCAACTCTTCCTCCCCTCCTTAAGCTACTTTGGAGGATCCTAGGCGGTGATGGGGAGCCCGATTTCGATAATAAACGAACAAAGGGGCTTGTTTTAATGCAAACGGAGCGGCCCTGCTTAACGGAATTGGACTTATAATCCTTTACCGGTCTGCTCAACTCCTCAATATTTTTGTCCAGTACGCACGCTTTGACGAACATCTATCGCGATGAGTGAGAATGGATTCGCCACGTACTAATGTGAAATTTATTTAGTTATGTTTGTCAAGCACAACTTAGGATCACAACTCCGTCTACCTCAGTCGATGTCTCCGGTAGCTTCGGATGACTGGCCAATAATCCGATGACAAACCACGGTTTTGGCAAAGGTAGCATTTAGCAGTTTTTATTTATCCACAGATATGATATCTCGCATGTGTGCGTATCTGTGCAAGGGTATGATTTGAACAAGGCTCACTACACCTTTAGCAAGGAAGGATCAATTTCCGCTTCAATGCAACATAATGATAAACATTAAGAGCAAGGTTATATAGATGATCGATATGTATTAGTATATATTACAAGAAGTAAGGGCATAAGGCTTAATATAATGTTTAGCCTTCATAGGCAGCTATAATGTCTGCTGCATTGGTCAGCTCTGTGGCTTTGACCCAGGTGTCATGCTCAGGACCGTAGCCTGCATATCGTACTAAATAGTATTTGACACCTCTAGTGAACTTATCCGAGAGTATATGTGATATCTCAAACAGTGGTTGCCCTTCTTCGGTGATCATCTGTGGCAGAGGCAAAGGTGCTTGAATCGAGTCATTGTACAGCTCTAATCTGGAAACAGGCTGTACCGGATGAATACGGATATCAAGATTTCCGAAATCTAACTCGTATGCACGTCCATGGCTAAGCACTTTGGAAATAGTGAACGGCCCAATATATGGCTGCTTAAAGTGTCTGCCTGCCTCTGTCAAACCAGTCCATTGAATAAACTCGGTCCGTAAAAGAACTTTCTGCCCAACTGCAAACTGCTTAGGCATGTGAGTCTTATTGAATCTGGCTTGGCTAATTTCTGCTGCTCGGGAAATGTTGTCTACCGCGTTGGCATGAACAGCCGAGTACTGGTCAAAATGATCTCGAATAGCTCTTTGTATTGGAACAGGAGCTTCTGGCGGAATAGTGATAACCAGGTCATGAGGCGAAAGTGGTTGCGCCATCGAGTCGAGATAAAATGGTGAATAACCAGTTGATGCAGAAACGGTATTGTTAATTGCAAACTCCACCAGAGGCAACTTGTCCTCCCACGAATTGGCTGAAGTATCATTGCAACAACACCTGAAAATGAAAATGCTACTAATCAGTTTGTAAACCAGAGGATGGTGAAATCAAATTAGAATCAACAATCTGAAATTTACCTGAGGATGTCCTCAATGAAGGCATGGCTTCTCTCATTGGCAGCATTCGACTGTGGATGGTGTGACGATGTCATGGACAATCTCGTACCAGTAGATTTCCACAGTGTCTGCCAGAATGTAGAGGTGAATCTGGGGTCTCGATCTGAGATGATGTTCCTCGGAAGACCATGGAGCTTGAAGATATGCTGCATATAGATGGAAGCAGTATGCTGAGTTGTCCAGGTCATGCTGAAGGGAATGAGATGACAACGATGAGAGAATTGGCACATTACCACAAATATATTGTCGTGCCCATTAGTGGTGATAGGCAGATCAGTGATCCAATCAAGAGATACATCAAGCCATTTTGTCTTAGGCACAGAATATCGTATGTGTGCCTGACCATAAGGCTTGTGTCGCCTCGTTTTCTGGCGCTGACAAACGGGGCACTCCCGAATGTACTTGATAGCTGCCGTTGTCATTCCTGGCCAATAATACCGGCTACGCAGAAGATGAAGCATGCGATTTTTGCCTACATGACCAGAAATAGTGGCTGAGTGGCACTCATGAAGAAGAATGTGGCGAAGTTGTGTGATCTCACCGTCATCTGTGGGGACTTTAGCTGTTGGTGGAATGTACAGCTGTCTGCCATATATGGTCTTACGATAGATCAACCCCTGAATGAGCTCGAAGCTGTAGCTGCTGACTGACTGTGATGAAGTCGATGATGTCAGCTTAGCCAAAATAGTCTGTGCAAATGTGTCACGATCATATTCGGATATAATGATGTCGTGTAGCTGATGAGCTGATGAAGAAGATATAAGAGCAATGAATGTAGGATCTGCAGATGGAATGACCTCGCTGATGTCCATATGATGAAGACAATCAGTAAGTTCAAAAAGTGCAGAGATACGCGTGAGTGCGTCTGCAACCTTATTCTTCTCGCCAGCAATGTGCTCTATACGGAAGTTGTATTCGGAGAGCTCATCCAACCACCGTGCCTGTTTGGGGCTCAGTGTGGATTTGGTCTGGAAATAAACCAGTGGCTGATGATCTGAGCGTACAATAGTCTCAGGAGCTCCCAACAAGATGTGGCGAAAGAATCGGAAGCCTTCCACAATGGCAAATAGCTCGATCTCAGGAATAGGCCAACGTCTCTGTGTATCGGATAGAGTGACGCTGTGATAGCCACATGGCTTCATACCTTTTCCTTGATCCTGGAGTAATACTTGGCCAACGTGTGTGCCTGATCCATCGACCTCCAAAATAGATGGCAGTTTCTGATCTGGAAGCTGTAATACTGGAGCGTTACAGATGGCACTTTTGAGGTTATCAAATGCCTGCTGCTGCTCAGTTTCCCAGACAAACTCTGCATTATCTTTAAGGAGACGATTGAGAGGTTCGGCAACTTTGGAGAACTTTGGTATGAATCTCCTAAATTGACCAACCATGCCCAAGAATGACCGAAGGGATGACTTGCCATCTTTAGCCATACGGCGTAGAGGCTGCTTTCCAACGGTGGGACCATAAGACACTGGAGGCTGAATTGCCATGACTGCTCTGATCCTGTCTTCGATGATGGATAGGCCTGCTTCAGATATGTGATGTCCGATAAAATCTATAGATTTAACGAACAACTCCACCTTGGAAGGCCTGATGAAAAACTGGTGATCTCTGCAACGCTGGAGGAACTGTCGAACATGCTTCACATGACTGTCAAAATCTGGACTGTATACGATAGTGTCGTCCATGAATATGACAAGGAACTGGTCGATGAAGTCGAAAAATGCCCGATTTCCTACACGAAGTGCTGTTGCAGGAGCATTGGTCAATCCGAAAGGCATAACTGTCCATTCATAAGAACCGTATCTGGTGCGAATAGCAGTTTTATGTATATCATCCGGATGAATGGGGATTTGGTGAAAGAACTGGTTGAAATCAAATCTACTGAACCATCTTGATCCCTTCAGCTGCTCTAGTAGGGTGTCATGTGGTGGTAGTGGATACGTGTCCTTGACGGTGATGTTATTCAGGGCACGATAATCACAACACATCCTCCACTTTCCCCCTGGCTTAGGAGCGAAAATGATTGGGCATCCAAATGGCGATGATGATGGACGAAGGATACCCAACTCGACATATTTGATGATTTGCCGTTTGAGTTCCTCCATCATGGGTGCTGGAATGGTGCGTACTGGCTGTGAAGGAGGCTTATGTCCAGGTTCGATGTCGATTCTATGATATCCACCTTCAAACCGCTCTGGCCTATGACCAGCCGGAAGATCCTCTTGGAAAACGTCTGAAAAGTCTTCTCTCACTTGATCACGTGCTGCTGTGACCTCGGGGTCTTCCATTGTGGTGTCTGAGTCTGATGCTGCAAAGACCAATTCACCATCGACCTCGGAGAGGAAAAAGAGATATGCCATGGCTTCTTCAGCCGAACCACTGGATCGAATGCGACGGAGATGTTTCCTCATAGTGGTGGCACTGACCAATTCCATTTCAGGAAGGCCATCTGAGTCTGGAGTCTGCTCAACTCTGGACAATACTGTGCGAATACTGGAGCCTGATGAATGCTTCCTAGTGATCGTCAGATTTTTGGTCTGAAAGTCAATATGTGGATTCCTCCTCTCCAACCAATCTTGACCCAGAATGACAGTGAATGGTTTCATGTCAATGATGTAGAGATCTACTGAATCCTTATACTTGCCCAGCGTGAATGAAGCATTGGGAAGATAGGATGTGCATGGTAGTTGGCTTCCTCCAGCCAATCCCACTGAGAATGATGAAGAATCTGTGGGAGCTATACCAAGCTGAGCAGCGAACTGTCTGTCGATGAAAGACGATGTGGCTCCTGGATCTACCAAAATGTGAGTACTCTGTCCATAAACTTTCCCTTTATACAACAACAGCTTCTTCTGTGATTTCAGCTGTGCTGTTTGAGACTGCATCTGTGCGATGTTTTCTGTGGGATTATCCATCTGCTGAAACTGTAGTGTCAGTCTGGATAGGACTTCCTCTGAAATACTCTCAATCCGGCCACTTGCTTCAGTGGCACTTTCTGGCTGATCTACCCTCGGGGTGCTCTCATCACCGGTACCTGCGCAGTACCCTGAGAGTTTCCCTGAGGAGCTGAAGCTGATGGAACTGGATCTGGAGTTGCAACTGCTGCATTGATGCTGTGCTGACTCTTCAGTTCCTTGACCAAGGTGTTGATCGTGTTAATGAGTTTGTTAGACCCATCTTTTGCACCCTGATTCTTCTGTGGCTGTCTCTGATTCTGAAAGGGATTCTGTGCTGGTGGCTTGCCTTTGATCTGCTTTCCATCATTGGTAGTGGTGGCCCAACAATCCTTCTCGATGTGACCTGGTCGATCACAACGATGGCAAGTCTTATTCTGATTCTGTTTCTGTGATTGTCCTTTTCCTTTTCCTTTTCCCTTGCCTTTGCCACTTTTTCCTTTGTTCCGATTCTGATTGGAGTTCTGGCTGCCACTCTGATTCCAATTCCGATTTCTGTTGGATCTGTCATATGGCTTCTGGCCACGTCCTCTGTCCTTATCCTTCTTGGCTGGACCTCCAGATGACTGCTCCTTCTGACCCCGATAGTGAAGGGTTTCTGATTGCTTTGAGTGAATGACGTAGTTCAAATCAAGCAATATCTGTGTGGTTAGTGACAATATATGTCAGGGTTATGACCACGACATATTATTCCTTTCTGTTTCTGTCAGGAATCGTAAATGAAACTGTCTGCGAAGTTCCGGATCTACGCTGTTGACGAATCTGTCCTTTATCAACACATCTTCCAGTTCAACTGCTGCCAGTGCAGCCAGTGAAGTGAATGTGCGTAGATAATCTGAAAAAGTCTGGTTTTCCTGTTTCAGTGACATTAGGTGTTTTTTAGCCACTGATCTTTTATGGGGGTTACCAAACTGTCTGAGGAAAATCCCTCTGATTCCTGCAAATGTGGCATCTGGTTGATTTGCCACGACCTGGAAATAGTGTCTGTCGTTATTCTGTATGAGAGTAAGAAACACTGTGATCAAATCCTTATCATTGACACCTGGATAAGTGAACTGAAAATATCTGTCCACTGTTTCCAACCAGACCTCTGCGTCCTGTCCTGATTTGAATTCCCTAGGTGGTGCCATTTTCACCTTGGGGACCAAACTGGGTGGAGCTGGTGGAGCTGGTGCTGGTACTGTATCTGCATCTGGATCTACAAAGACCATCGGAGGACTGTCTGCTGTATACTCTGCTTCTGGTGCCTGAGGCTCATTGGCAGGATCCTTGTACCGGCTCATATCTGGTTTCATGCGACTGACATTGTCATAATAGCCTATGTGGTCATATCTGGTTAGTGTATCGGCATAACCAGCAATCCACTTTGGAACCTTAAACCGACTGTATGCATCGTATGAACCAAGAATGTCGAAAAACCAAGTCGAATGATCTGGGTTGATATCAGGAATCTCATGCTCTTCCTCTTCGATAGTAACCATCTAAAAACAAAACACAGCACAAAAAATACCTTCAGCTAATTGTCTAACTGAGTGTGTGTGATTTATATGTTATATATGGTATATCGGTATGTTATGATGAGGTTATGCATGTACATATATCCACCTTCTTCCCCCCTCAAGGAAGTGTGTGATACAGTGGCAGTTGTCAATTGCCAATACCTCATTCAGCATGCATTCCTTATAGGAATCAGCTGTTACAATTTTAGGGTTGCAGCCCTACAGTCCTTGGGTTGTAGCCCTGCAGTTTTTGGGTTGTTGCCCTACAGTTTTAGGGTTGTTGCCCATAGTATTATCATGTCTATAATGATTTAGCATGATATAATAATGCCAAAAAACGAAGTTTTACGAAATAATGGCAGCATTTTAGGGCATGTGTAGTTACAGTGGCCCTATTACCCAATACAGTGATTAGGGTATTACATGATATCAGTAACCCTAATACAGGTAAAAAATAAGCAGTATAACGTTTTTGCAAAGATTTTTAAGCAAAACTGCATTCAATACCTAAGTGAATGTTAAGTGATTTTCAGAGGGTACGTTACACCCCTGACACACACATTCAAATCTTAGGGTGTTACAGGGTGTTACACGTGTTATGTCTTTCAGGGATTGTTATTTGATAGATAAATATCCATTATAGCAAAAAAAATCAATCCCTAATTTGCAAAAGATTACACGTATTGTATTTTGACCGATTTTTCGTTACAGCCAATATGTTCACCCCTATATATTACACACCTAATATCTAGGGTGTTACACGAGATATGACTATTGTCATTATGATTTTCTCATACCTCAATAGGTATAAAATCATATTATCAAATAAAATAGGGTCCGATTTTCAATTTTCAAATCTATCGCAAACGGATTTTACCCATTTTGGCCGTTTTTGGCTATATGTATATATATATATATATATACATATCTCTGTGTGTGTGTGGACTGCAAAGTACAGAAGCACTGCAAATCACTTCACCTTTGCACATGACAAATTTCATGGCATAAAAGTGAATTATTCTGCATATCAACATCTGAGGTTGATCACATTTCTGGGTTTTACCGATTGAAACCCATGGAGGCAAATGTACTCTCTGGTGATATTTAAGATATATCAACTGTAAATGAATTCACAGTTGTGTCAGATCCTAAGATATATTTGGATGTATACAACGAGTATATCAAGTGATATCTCTATGTTCAAATACATCTGGACACTGCTAGATGTAATCTAAGCAGTTTTTACACAACACAATGTTTGTGTATGTGTACGTCCACAACCACCTTTTGTCAATTCATGTATGGTTGCTGATCTGAGTTGGTACATGCATGTGAAGTGATCATCTGTATCAACTGTCAGAATGCAATGTAGTTTTTGTAGTTGCTCCAGCGATGATATGTGAGATGAGACGTATGGACTGCACCCAACAGTTACCAGCTGTTTTTGGGTGCAGTATTTAGCCTTCGGGTCTGGAGATAACTCCATCCCGCCCTTCAGCATCTTGTCTTATCCTGTTCCCTTATGTATCGCCATCACTGACACTTCCACGCACATGTGTTTGGAAGTGGGATCTATGTATTATGTATTGATACAATACTTGATCATTACACTTGGAGTCAGTGTATTGTCAACATGTATAATGAATGCTAGTGTTTGTGCAGTGTATAGTACTGCTGATTAGTACTAGTGTGTGTGTGTGTGTTTACTTACACACACTTTGCAAGATCTTTATGGATATCACAATATCCTAACAGCTTATCATGCAGATTGTCAGCATACCACGTACTGATTATATCTAACATGATATATATAGTTTAGGGATTGTTGTAATTCCATGATAATCTCATTACGATATGAGTTGCTGATATATTTTACATGAAGCTCAGGTGAGCATTCCTTCAAGTAATCCACCATAGAATGTACATGTTACCTGGAGAGCATCTCGGCTCCACCAGGGCACGACAAACTAATTATGGTGTTGTGATTACTGTCAGGCACCCTTTGCAACATGGATTCTAATATAAGCTAGCATTCACTGCAATATGCTTATGCTTTATGTACTACAGCTGTTATCGTGATCAAGCTGTTCAGTATAATAAAGTATGTATCTTTCACAACATTGCAATCATTCAGCATAAGATGTGTGCATGATATAGAAGTATATGCACTATGTATTGATGATTGCTGTAAGTGAAATGAGTGTATGTGTGTGTGTGCTGATCTGCACACACATGTTGTGCACAGATCACTGTGCTGCTGATAAGTATAATGCTGATGATCAAAAGTATTTGTGTGGTCATCATAACATTGGAATCTGCTGCATGGAATAGTTGCATGGTACATCTTGCTGCATGCACTTGGTATATACTGAATGGATAGTATATGCTGCAAGTGTGCGTGTGTGTGTGTGTGTGTGATATGGCTACACACACAACATATAGTACAAAGACATGTGATTGCACAGCGTCCATATTTATCTGATCTCATCTACTTATATGTGTGTGTGTGTGGCTACACACACAGCATATGATGCACACCCATATGATTGCAAACTTGTATGTAAATCTGCTAGTGAATGGATAAACATCATCTCTTATGTGCAAGCATCACAGATTTTAAGTAGCATGCTGCATATATGTATACCATCATCGCGCATCATCTGTTCATGATGAATCTAGCAGGTGTATGTATATCCTGTCAAGCAAAATCATCATGCGCGCGTAGACGAGTGATTTTTGCAACCATTTGAAATGACGAGATTTTGATGCGTACACTGCACTGAAAATTAGTGCGAGTAGCGATTTATCAAAGTCGCTGATGTGCGCGCTGCAAATAGTGAACATATCTCTGTCGCAGGTATGTATGGCATATGATATGAATGCCATTTCGTGTACGGAACATACACTGATGACGATTTGTTCATCTGCGCGTCAGTATGTCGCATATCGTGCAATTTTGCGAATGATAGCAGCGTATGTATGCGATTTGTATGCTGTATGCACACCTCTTCGCGCTGTTATACTCTGACGGTGATTATGCGAGCGTAAGCGTTAGCGACGGTATCTCCCGCGCACTTCGTCCGCTGTTTATTCCGCAGCGAGTGTAGTTATGCGATATATGTCTTATATGTGCGACTGCGGGCGCCTGTATGTATACGCGATCCGCGAATCTGTTGCACACAAAAATACAATATATCTCTATTTGCTGCACTGCACACTTAGGTCCTCGTTCGTCGCGTGGACGATGAGAATACCACTGATACGGCTGTAGATACAAGCGCCGTGAATATATTATCAATATACAATGAAACACTGCAAAGTTGGACAGCAATGCAGGTGAACGGATGAGCGGGTTTGTGAGTGCAGTCTCTGTAAGAAGATCTGCTGAAGCACAACGCTTCCTCACTTTTATACCTACGTCACCCATCATCTTAGATGGTACCGCCATTGGGTTGTGAACCCGAGACGTAGGTTGAACGACCAGCATGGTAGTAACGACTAGTTCGTTCATGCTGCACATGCGAGTTCTGCGCATGCTGAAAGCTAAAGATGGTTCTTGGTTTGTTTCCAAGATGTATCTTTACTTTGCCATCTTCGAGTTCAATCATACGAACTCTCGATGACAGGGATGCCTGATGATATGACATAATCATCTGGCGACATGTACAGTCATCGTCGACCGTACTGACGACTGTCATAAATGTATGACGCGACTCGACCTGTACAGTCATGATCGACCATACTGTCGACTGTCATAATAATATATGACATGACCGACTGTCATAATAATATATGACATGACATGACATGGTATGACATGTATGACAGGTATGACACGTATGACATGTATGACACATATGTCATCGGTCATAACCCTGACAATGTTTGAGCAATTTTTGACTGCTAAGGGTTTAGTGAGATTGCATATTAGGTTTTAGGATATTTTAGGGTTTTAGTATACCTTATATCACTTTGTGACATTCAAATTTGACCATTTTAGGGCTAAAATCTCCGGCTCAATTTTTTGCGATTTTGACCTCAAGACCTTGTCACAATTAGAAATTGATGTATATAGTAAATCTAAGTCTCACTTTATGACAAATAAAAAAACTTAAAGGTTATATTGCATGTATATATCAATAATGGCTCGTAGCGAAGCCTTGAAAGTTGCTCAAAAACGATATAGAGACGCCCATAGAGATCAAGTTAGAGAGCTTGTCAAAAAGTCTTCAAGGACATTCTACGCCCTACATAAGGATGAGATCAATGCCAAAAGACGAGAAAAGTATAGGCTGAAAAAGGAGTTAGAAAAAATCTTGCAAATATAGATTTTTTCGTTTCGTCCATGTATATAAACTACTTAAAGAAAAGAGAAGTACATGTATATAAGAAAGATGTCCCACCAAAGTATTGTCTATGATGATACTCTCCCCCTTCAAAATATGATTAAGATCAAATTAGTGGCAAATTCTAAAAGACCGAAAAAAGAATGTATAGGTTTCTATACCGACAAAACCAAGCAATTCAAAGGTATAGAACCCAACAAAAATTTCAATGTTGGTATCATCGGTGGTGAAGTGAACGACATGATTGTGGTAGACTTGGATACCAACAAGTGGGACATGGACAATCATCCATGGACTCTTGCTTTTGGAAAAGATCCAAGGGTGTTCAATACCTATACCGCTCAATCGTGTAGAGGAGGATTTCACTTATATTTCAAATATGACAAGGATTTTCCCAAATCAAAAATAAGTGCCATTAGTATTGACATTATCTCAAATGAAAAATACATTGTGGCCCCACATTCACACATATATGACATAAAAGAGGGCATCATTCACAAGGACTACACCGTTTATCATGATACATCCATCAAGGAAATGCCGGAAGCAATAAAGCAATTCTTGTTGGAACACATTTACACATCCAATTCTAAAAAAAATGAAAAAACCGGAAAGTTTGAGATCAAGCCTGAAGAGGAGTACACTCAAGAAGGAGAGGTGTTTTATGACTTAAGCAATAAAGACATTGATAGCATATTGAGCATGTTACCTCATGATATCATTGATACATACCAAGATTTTCGGCTCTTTACTAATGCCATGAAGGGATTGAATCAGCTCACAAAGTGGGATGAATTTTCAAAGACCAAACCGAAGTATGATCATGATAACAATATCAAAATATGGAATGCATGCAAACCAAATGAGTTCGACTCAATCTCATGGCTACTTTCCAAAGCTAAAAAGAAGATAGCCATTAATCATCATAAAATGAAAAGACTGCCAAGGAACAAGATCAAACCTCATGATGTCATAAGGCGTCCCAAATTACAAAAGAAGCAAGGATCGGACATTTTAGCACCCGATACATCATACATCATTAAGTCGGGATGTGGAACGGGAAAAACAACAACTTTTATGGATCACGTCAAAGCCAACCTTCAAAAGCGAAGCGGAATGAAAATCATTAGCATTGTGTCAAGAGTGGTTTTAGCGGAAAAGCACTATGATGACTTTAATCAAGCCGGAATTAGTTGCAAAATCTACAAGGATAAGGATGAGTCATTGAAACAAGGAGACAACATCATCATTACCATAGATAGCTTAAAAAATCTAAAGCTTCAAAATTTTGATTTCAAAGACTACACAATTTTCATGGATGAGTGGAATTCAATATATGATCATTTAATCGGAAGTGATACATTGAATACCGTTAGAGCAAGTCTTTACTATTATCTAAAACATGATGTGCTTAACAAATGTAAAAACTACATAGCGGTTGATCAAGACATATGTGACGATTCTATCGAGTTCTTGAACAAAGTGAACAAGGAATACATATTTATCTACAACAAGCACAAACATTTTTCGGGCGTTCCTATCTATGAGATTGAAAGGGAGGAAGATTTTAGAAAGTTGATATTAAAACACGAGAAATACTTAATACCAATGGACTCTGCCAGCTTGGCCAAAGAATTGTATACATATTTAAAACCACACCATCCCGATTTAGAATTAGTCACAAAAGAAACCGACAAAATACCTAATTTTAACACTACCAATAGGATCATCTATAGTCTCAAAGTGGTCTATGGGATAGATAGTAACACCGAGATAAAACGACCTGTGTTTGCATTATACAAGGAGCATACTATCAACCCATTAGGCATGGCCCAACAAGTGATGAGAGAACGAAACCCGACATGTGTGTACGTCTTCTTTTACAAACAACAATATCAAGCAAACTCGAGTACTTTAGATGATGTAAGGAAACGATTACAAGAGACTAAAAAAATGGGAAATGAATTGTTTAATCTGTCATTTTATCCCGAGGATATGGCCGATGAGTACTTAGAATGTCGTGCAAGGTATGAGTATAAGAAGCTTTGTTACGAGACTAATAAACGAGCCCACTTCATTAACATAATGAGAAATCAGGGGTTCGTATTTGAGAACCAATATCTTAAAGCACAAAGGTTGAGCAAACCAATAGAAGATGAAACCGAGATATCACAAGAATTTGACCCTACGTCATGTGAGGCTTACAAAAGAGTTCATGAGATGTTGCAAGTGCCTAAGGATGACCTACAAACCTTTAGGAGATACTACGAAGCTGATTACTTATTGAAGAAACACTTCAATGTAGCTCGCTTCTTTTGGATATATGACCAAGGACAAATGAAAGAAAGAGTAGAAAATGAAGATGACTTTCTTGTGAATCTGGTACGATCTGATAAAGCAAAGGTGTGGTGGTTACAAAGATTTCAAGAAATGGTTGGGAACTTAGATAAGAATGTCATTGATTCAAAAAAGACTTTGACGAAAGAGGAGAGTGACACATGCAATGAAGAGTTTTTCGCCATGTTTCCGACAAAGAAAGCAAAGGGGTACGATCTGACTCAGAAGAAAGAATGTGATGCATTGCAAAGTAAGATCTATCACCACTTGTTCGGAGATGGATTCACTATTGGAACACAAGTGAGATACAAAGAGAAGCGAGGATATACCTATGAGGTTATCCCGGAGATTTTGGAGGAACACAAGACGTTGTTGGGATTTAGAAAACCTGAGCTCTTCAAAGACTTTGGATTGTTCAATGGGGAATACCAATTCATTGACGAGGATGAAACGGAGGAGGAAATTAAATCAAGGAAGAGGATCGAACTATGGGATCATTTGGTGAGCGTAGCATTTTGGAAAAGGATAAAGCCATTAGTATTGTAGACTTGTCATTAAGTGAAACTTAATATTACTATATACATCAATCTCTAAAAGTGACAAGAGTTATGATCAACTCACGAGGTATGCTATACACATTCTCAACCCTGCCTCTACCTGTCCCATGGGATGCACATGAACTTTGACCAAACTGAGCCGACTTCATATGCTTCCCATATAACTTCATCATCGGGCACGGTGTGCTGTGTTTGTAACACATCTTCAGATCTAACCCTTCCCGATTAGTCCATATGTTAGTTGCCTTTCTATACTCAAATCCATATTGACAATAGCAGCATGTGTGGATGTATTTGTTCATGTGTTGCATGACCGATCTATGTCTCATTAAGCCACCATCTGCTGGGTTCTCAATGAAATACCACGTAGGGTTGAAGTAGTCTATTATTTGCAATGTTCTTTCAACTATGCTATCAGCCAACTCCAGATTTCGTGGTTGGTATCTTTTGGCCTTACTATACTCCGTGCATGGCGGACTGGCCCAGATCATATCAAAGTGCTTTGGTGGATACATTGTATAATCCCAGCTTAGTATGTTCACAACATGAGTTGGATTATGATCGGGTAGTATGTCTACCGATACAATTTCGCAATTTTTATAGATTTCTTTAAGTACTTTGCTGACCGATGCCGTCCCGGAGAATAACTCTAAGATACGTTTCGGTGTCATTATTAGAGATTGATATATATAGTAAATTAAAATCTCCCTTAATGACAGCCTATAGACATATGCAACCATTTAAAGATACCAGATCTTATATATGTAAGAATGAATATCTCCACATTGATCAACGCTGAACTGAGCATCCATGAACATGTTCAAAATTGTTACGATTATTGCTATGAAAATTTGGGTGTAGTCTATTCTAAATACCGCGATGAGGAACTTGAGAGACAAATGTTTTTGCTACCATTCTTGTATCCATCACACTTGTATCTTGAAAAGGATATAGATCCTTATACAAGAGATGGTGATGTAAATATCGAAGTTAGAGATTACGTTCACAAATGCTTAAAAGATGCCAATGAAAGAATAAGACATAAATTGAATACATCCTCTATGATTGTTGATTCTGATCTGGAATGATCCACTCGTTGAAATTCCTTCTAAACATAGATGGATGACTTGGTTTCCGATGAAGGTCGATAAACAGAAAATCATGTGGCCCTTGAATTGCCTGATTATACACCGAGTTGAATTCCTCGATCGGAATCTCTCCACCAACCTCCTCACCGATCTTATCAATCTCCTTTTGATTCTTATTTCTAAAAACTAACATGTGTGTAAGGTTGCCTCGTATCGATTTTAAGAGGCCGCCGCTCGAACTCGTGTAATTCTGACACGCGAACAGCAATGTGATTCCGAGGGCTGAGTCCTTCAGTTTTCCAAGGTGTCTATGTTTGATAACCATGTTACTAAGCTTACTTGAAGGTCTCATCATGTCGGTGTCTTGGGTGTCATCAAAGAAAGCAGCAATGACTGGCCTCTTGCCACCATATTTGTGCTGGGGTGGTAGAATATTGCCATTCTCGTCCCCAAATTCTAATAACAATTCACCCGGAATCTCGTAGACACTAATGTTATGATTGTTTAACATTTTCATTAACTTCTTATAACGTTCCATTTTCTCTTGGTATATATCAAACTCTTGAGCTTCGGTATCAAGGATGCCTTCAATCTGATTTGGAACATCGACGGTCGGTTCTAACACATCACTTTCATCAAGCGGTAAGTCTTTGTAATAATGCATATTGTTATGATAGGTCAGACTTACAAGAATCAGTCGGTCTAAAGCATTGTTTTGTTTCATCAATCGAAGTAGATGTGTAAGACTACAGCTCTTCCCTGTCCCGCGTTTCGCACAGGCCAAAATGACACCATGCAAATTTATAAAACTGTCATTTGTGTCTATAGGAAACGCTGAACTCGGTGGCACTTGAATATCATATGATTTATCTTTGAGTCTTTGGAACTGCATATACTATAATGATAGAAATAGAGATGAATATGTCTTGTCATAACCCGGGTCCATTTCCGCGTCTTTCTTACGAGGTGGTGGTGATTCTGAAGCAACTCGGCTTTGTTTACGTCTTGTAGACTTCCTAACGATCACCTGAGGCTCTTCTTCTTCAGATTCCGAAGAATCAGATTCTACTATCACCACTTGCTTTTTGGGTTTTTTTTTTGACAGCTTTAGGTTTCTTTACAACGACATGTTCTATTTCGGGTTCCGATATTGATTCTTCGGGTTGCTTTTCGGGTTCAGGAATAGGTTTAATTGTAGATTTCATGATGGTTTCCTGAGCTTCAGCAACTTTTTGAGATTCCTTAAGTTGTTCCGCCATGTTAAGATCTTGTTTTTGTTTTGCTTTGGCTTGGCGAGATGCAAGAGCTTTCTCCCTCATTTTAGCGAGTCGTTCAAGTGTATTTGGGTCGGTAATCTTCTCTCCTTTAACTGGCATTGGGTAATTATAAGATACCCTAAGAAATAAATTTTCTTGATCTGACTTAAGTTGTCATTAATAGAGATTGATGTATATAGTAAATTAAAATCTCCCTTTATGACAAAGTAACAATGTCCAAGGAAGCTTGGATCACAAAACTAAAGCAATGTGCTCAAGAGTATAGACAAGAACATGGGATTAAAAAGAGACCGGGTAAGATGACACAAGGTGAAAAGCTTAAAAGCTTACGAGGTCGTCCGGTTGTCAAGAAGACAACTGCTAACAAAAATAGAACCGCCTTAGATCATGGTACCCCATCAGGACAACCGGTGTATCAACAGCCCGTCAAAGACCCCGCTCTCCCACCTAAAGCACCTCGTCGTATAATTCCTATTATGATGGCACCATTGGACAAAAGCAGCACTGGTACAATCAGCGGCGACTCAGTATTTCAACGACCTACCCCAGAGTTTACCGGTGTAAATACTTTCCGCAACTCTATAGCTAATATTGAAAAACGGGAAAAGATGAAGAAGCAGATTAGAAAACGAAAGAAACGCGGTGATGTCACAAAAATATAATTTATATAGTATATAGGAAGATGCCCCCCAAATTGAGAAAACAAAATCCTGAGGCTCGGCATAAGCTAACAGCTGACGACTGGGAAGATTTACATAGTAAAAACCTAACCGGTGACGATCGGACGAAAGCTATACGTGATTACAAGAAAAAGTATCGAAAATCAAAAGAGAAGGTTGAGAAAGTTACAAGACTTCAGTGGAAAAAACAAGGAAAGCGACCTGTCAAAGAACAAAATAGAATCGATGAAATCAACAAGTATACCGTTGGAGATTCCAAAAGACATATCAAAAAATTCAATACCGATGTTGAAAAGCTTAAAGTACCATTCACGACCTTTTTACAACGAGCAGGGCCTGACGGTAGTTCTCTCAACTATTGGTTACCTGAAAAATCAAAAACTGAGCAAGTCTCAATGAGAGCGATCTTCGAGGATGGCACGACTTCAAAATGGGTAAAAGGATCAGATCGACAGGACGTCATGATGCAATTTGAAGAAATGAAAGTGCAGCTTCAAGTTCAAGTCAAGGAAATATAGATCGAAGTCAAAGGACAACCCGATCGATTCCTCGTGACAGATTTTCACCATAATTATAATGCAAGTACCTTGTAATCAAAGCTATCAATCGAACGTTTATTGTAGGCCAGTAGATGGATCTTTCAAAACAATTGGTAACTTTTTCAAAAGTAATAATAATACTTACTCATCAAAAGAACAATCTGCATTCAACGTGCCTTATACACTAAATAATCAAATATCGTTCCGGAAAAGATCACTACCTATGATAAACACTTTATTTCGTGAAAGTGTCAACTTACAACCTTCTGAAATTGAACAACGATTTACACCGGAACTCCGAGAGAAAGCGTTGCATATCCAAACATCTGCATATTTGGGATCACGAGAATATCAACCTGAATTGTACTATCCAAGTACGTTTGAGGACCAAACGATAGTCAATGCAGAACGGTTTATCAACAACGAGATTCCAAACAATAACTTTGCATTAGATCGGGAACTGTCCAATTACGATGCAGCAATTCTTGTAAATCCTGATACCAAGAAGGTACACGTTGCCTATCATGGTGCCTCAAGCAATCCAATGTATAGAGAGGAGGATATCACTGATATCAAGTCAATACTTCGTGGCCAAGAGTCATCCCGACCTTCGTTTCAACGTGCTGAAGACGTGCTCAATAAAGTAAGGGAAAAGTATCCTAAACACAACATTGAACCAATGGGTTATTCCCTTGGTGGGGCGAAGGCTGTTCACGTTGCTGATAAGTTTAAATTGGAAAGTACAACATTCAATCCCTTCCTATCTCCGTTGTCACATCAAGCTGGTGGCGGACGCCATGACATACATAGGACCGTCACCGACTCCACCACGGCTGGTGCTCTTTATAAACCTGCAAACTCACAAAGATATTTCATTACTTTCCTGAGAAACAACAATCAACGTTATCATCATATGTGCCAGATCAACATAGCTTGTCACAATTCTTCCAGTATCCAACGAACAATAGAGTAAATAAACTCAATCTCATGAAATCTATAGGGAATGTATTGAGCACTGGTTTGGATGTCGTTCAAGGTGCTTTTGCAGCTGACCATGGGCTTCGTATGGCAAAACGAAATACAGAATCGTCAACTTTTGCAAACGCGGTGAGTGAAGATTTAAACCCATATGGTATTCTTGGAATTAATATAGACCCAGATTATCAATTGACATATGACACGGTTTACCCCGAAGCCCGATTTCTGGCCGATGCTATTAGTGGTAGAGATTCCGAGAGAATGACGAGTTTCGAACGACAATCAGAAAAACGCGACATGTTGCCAGATCAGTAATATGTTATATATATTCCATAATTGGAAACATTTACCGTTTTTTATATGTGTGTTATTATAAATGGATCGCAAAGAATTGATACGACTGGCTAAAGTTCAATACCCTGATATCAACGAAACTCATATTGAATTGCTCGTGGATGATTATATCAAACGTCCCGCTTATTACGATGACTTGTATAACGGCAATATTGAAGAACCAAAACCTCTGGATCGAGATACTGTTGATTCCATAAAAGATAATTGTTATATTAATATAGATGAGCGTGATTAGTACCAGAACGTTATTCTTGTCTTCGGAAGACAATAGCAATGGCGATTCACGTGTTTTGCAAATGAACATACCAACTCAATTGACAAATTACCGAGCACAAACCAAACTAAGATTAACATTGAATACTTTTTCATGTGCTAAGACATGGTATAGTATCAACGAAACAAATGGCATCTTTTATGTGGGTGACACGGTAAATCATACTTTAACGGAATGCAAAATACGTTATGCAAATTATACAGACTTAAGTCAAATCACATCTTTGTTAGAAACTGAATTAATGAGGGCTATCAATGCTACAACACCCATCAATTCTGTAACCGTTACTTACGATGGTGGAAATAATCAGAATTTCCAAAACAAATTTCGTATAACATTATCACCAGCCCAGCCCAATATCAAACTTGTCTCGTTTAGCGTCAGCGGCGATTTTCAAGCTTTACCTGGAAGTAACCTACAAAGTGCCTTAGATTCAGTTTCAAATGCTGGAAAATACAACGACTGTGATCAAATACTCGGTGGTCGTGTCAATAGAAGCACAACTGGTTTGGCTGAGATATCTCAACTTATAGACTTGTTTGATTCAAATAAATTACAACCTGATGAACAAAGAGAGTCAATATATCCATGTAACATTCAAACTAACGATGCATTGTACCTTAGGATAACATCGTTACCAACACACGATATAGAATCAACTAATCTTTCTACCTTTACCAATAATAATGAAATGATTAGTTCCGATATATGGGCGAAAATATTGCTGCCGAATGACTTGACGACAGATTTCATAAGATACATAGATCCAAACGATAACTTTGTTATTGAGGTATCGGGCTCTCAGTTCACTTCATTTAGAATAACACTAACAGATTCAAAAGCGAGGCTGATCACATTGGCCTCTCCGACCCAAGCATCAGACGGCAGTATTAACTATTCATTAAGCATTAAGGTTGAAGAATTAGCACCAATAGGCCTCTCTGATATTTTATAATCTATACTATATACAAAAATGAGTCTCCCAATGAGTTTAGCATATGGCCTTTCAAAAATGAACTCGTATTCAACTAATTATTTCAGGTTGGAAACTACCAACCTTACCGAAGCATCAAGATACTCTACCATAACTTTGAATTTACCGGTAAATTCAATTGTAAATATGAAGAGTTTAGCCATGCATTGTTTAGGTTCGTGTACAACCCCTTTAGCTTTTACAAACGATGCTGGAGCTGCTGATGAACTTATCGTTCAACTTCCAAATGGGATCGAGAAACTTATTCAAAGAATGGAAATATTCGCCGGAGGCCAGCAGATCACCACTGGTTTTCAAGGTTACAATACGGTGAGTTGTGTACTTGATACTATCAAAACGACACTTAGCAAAGAAATGACTTATCAACGAGTTTTGAAAAATCAAGAAATCAATACAACTGAAAACTTTTACAGTACACCGCGACCATACATATTGAATCAATGGCTATCGTTTCTTGGAGAAGCCGAACCTTCATACGTTGATCAATCACTTTTGCCACCACTCCAGCTAAGGCTGTACGTTGCGGGCCCAGAGGTCTTAGGCTGTTATCAAAAATCAAAAGGACCTGGTGTTCAAATAGACACGAAAGCTCAAGAAACTTTAGTATCGCAAGGTAATTTCAAATTGGAAAAGCTTTACTTCACCGTTGAGACGATCACATTCAGTTCCGGAGTGTACGACGCGGCGGTGGAATCCAAATTGCGTGATGGATTCCTTGAAATCCCATATTACAATTACTTTACCTTTTTTGAAGGTGCTACTACCATGGATAAGAGTACACGATTCTCTTTAAGTAGTCAATGCATCAATAACATCTATGCTGTACAAAGACGTGGTGACTATAGAGAAAAAAATAGAGGGCTCATCAAACTGACTAATACAATTGGATCAGATTACATACCGTCATATTTCCAATTTAGTGCTGGCGGTCTTGGGTCGTTTCAGTTTAACATTAATAACTTGTTCATCCCCAATTACAGGGTTGAGCCGTTAGCCGGATTCAACCTCCTGACGATCGGCAAGGCGGACAACTACGGGACGCTTAGTGGTTGTAAAATTAATTCATATGAAGACTGGCTTGATAACCAATTCATTGCTATGGTACGTTTGAACCTTCCGTCCGAAATGGGGGTCAGAAGTATGACATCTTTGGACTCTCGTGGATTAAATTCAAGTTTTTACCTACAGTGCCATTCTGCAAGTCCGGCAGACCCTCTTCAAAAAGTAGACCTATCAGGTTCAAACGAAACAATGATTATTTGCGAAACGACTGCCGTTCTTCGTATTGGTCAAAACCGTGTGATCGAAACCGTATTTTAAAACGCGGTTAATAGTATACAAATATGGCTCAACAACCTGGATTAAGCAGTTACAATATGATAAAAAACGTAGGTCCCAATGTGGATAAACAGATTCACACAGCGACAATGTTTCAAATGTCAGGCTATAGACCTGTTTTAATGCAACAACTTCCTTGTAAAACAATCAATGATATTACATATCCACCCTTCAGAATTAGCAACGTGAATCCCTTAGCGGGATATAAGAGTTATACCTTAGGACATGGTCAAAAGGTTTCTAAAGAAATGGAATTATTTCATTTTCCGATCGAGCATCCATTAAATAGTAGATTGTTACAACCCGTTCCTTTGTTTTTTTCATAATCTATTATATACATAATGTCTTCGTTTGGAAATGAATTGAATGCATCAAAACTTAAGTCAAATCGGGTAGATGCAAAAGATATGGTAATTATTGGGGAGTATAACCAAGACACCGGAGATAATGACAAATTCCTACACGTATTTCCAACTGATGAAACTAAGTTCATAAGTGATATTCGTTTTTTTGGTTTGCCTACTTCCAATGATGGACTCACCTTTGTAATAAATGGAGAGACAAGACAGATAGAAGGTGGCCAAGTTTATAAAGACGCTTCAAATGTATTGAAAATCAGACCGTAAATTATTAAATCGTGTATAATATACGTAATGTCTTCGTTTGGAAGTGAATTGCATACTAGCACATTAACATACGCAAATACTACATTCCGAACAGTTCTCAGGGATGGAACATTAATAGAGCTAACTAAGGATGATGCACAAAATCAGATCATCTTAGGTGGTGCTCCTACAATTGTGCGATTGCCGGAATGTGTACCTGAGATTAAGGGTAAAATGTTTACGATTTATAATGGAACGGCTGCTACCGGTGGGTCAGTAACTGTTCAGAAGTTTGCGGGTGACCGTATAAATGGATATTCAGACACAGCTAACGGCGACATAACTTTGGAAAATGATACAACCAATGGAGCTACTATTACAAGCGTCACTCTAATTGCATCAGGCGAAAGAACAGATTCACAGGAAGGAAATTGGTATGTTATTTCTACAGCTTATCGGAATACGGCATAAATTATTAAATCGTGTATAATATACAATGTCATCTTTCGGGACTAATTTAAATGTGACTAAAATTAACAATAAGCCATTTGTAAATGGCACCGGTCCAACCGATACCTTAACGTGCGATACAGTCGTGTGTCAAACTATAGGTTCAGTCGACAAACCGCTCGAGACCATGCATATCGGTTCGGACATACGATATCAGAACGATATCAAATTTATTGATACTCAAGATCCATTAAATGAACGAGAACAGATGTCCTTGTTGACAGATGGATCGCTCAAGGTACACACTTCGATCAAATTCAATGACTTTGTGTTGAACAATCCAGTATCGAAATCACGATTCTCAGCAGGTCTTGACGATTTGGATGCATCGTTTGAGATTAAAAGTTTGGATCCTGTGGAACAAACACGAGTTAAGATCGGTCAGACAGGAATAAACGAGGTAACCTGCTTGCAGACAACAATCAATGTAGAGCCATTGGGCAGTGGCGTGTTAATCAACGACGGTCCACTTGTACTCAATACCGGCGATTTAACATTAACTTCAGGAAAGTACCGCGGCGATGGGAGTCTATTAACAAATCTACCTTCTGGTGCGAACCAAGATTTGCAATCTGTAACTACTCAAGGATCTACGACAAATGTAAATGACATTGCATTTACAGGTACCGGAAAGCTAACAATTAATCAGGATGAAATAGATGGAAGTTTAATCAGAATACGCGGAGGGACACAGGATGCTAAAATACGTATTGGGGAGACAACCAATGACGACGGTTATGTAAATGCTCAACGATCGATCCTGCTGGGCCGCAATGCAGGTTCATTCAGTTGTGGAATCGACGTCTTGGCCATTGGATCTGGATCTGCAAATGACCAAGCCGGGAATTATTCAGTAAATTTAGGTGATGACAGTGGTCAAAGCAATGCCGGTGTTGAATCAGTGTCTATCGGCAGATTCAGCGGAGAAAATTATAGCGGTTTAAATTCTGTTTCAATCGGTGCATATGCAAATCAAAATACCGGAGCCCTGTCATCTGTTGATAATACGATTTGCATCAACGCTACCGGACAAGTATTGAATAATACACAGGCAAATTCATGTGTCGTGAAACCAGTACGAGCTTCTGCAGATGTTTCAACAGAAACACTTATGTTATACTACGACGATACTTCGGGCGAAATACGTAAAGGGACCAAACCAGCGGGTTCGACAACCCCCGATCTTTCACAAGTTTTGCAAGTTGGGGACACGGGAAGTAGTATTAATTTAACAGCTGAATTAAACACACCTGCAATTAATATGACTAATTCCTTAAACTGGGCTTATACATCACCGACAGCGTCACTCAATGTTTGTCAAATACCGTTGCTTAATATAACATCCAGTTACAAATCAGTTTTACCAACAAGTCCGATAAATCATACGGGTAGTATTTTCACGTTTGTGAACACCACTGCTTCGACGATCACGGCCGGTACTGTAGTGGGATTTGACGATCTAAATAGTAATGTCAATGGCATCAAACCTTATGTTAATCCTGGAAGTGAGACACAAAATTGCTGTGTTTTGGGTGTATGCATCCAAGACAGTACTGCCAATAATAGTTGTTTCGTCTTGAGTAGGGGTTTCACTACCTGTCGTAATCAAAATGCTAATGTCTCGTGGACGAAAGGCCAGGTTGTAAAATGTGGCGTGAATGGGCAAGTGATTGCAGGTGCTGTCAGCAGCAACGATGCTTTGATAGGATTTGCAATGGAAACGACAACATTGCAAAGCGGCCAGGGACTTCTTGTATGGGTAAACAAAGGAATGGGCCTGGAATTTTTCTAATTCAAAAATTTTACATAGTATAGTATAGACAGATGAGTAGTTTCGGAAATGATTTAGTTTGTAAAAATTTAACGTGTGATACGGTGAATGGTCAAACATACAATCCTGTACAAACCTCAAAATGGACCGAAACAAATAACGTTTTGGAACCGGCAACCGCTGGAGCAAGTATAAAGATTTCCGGTTTAGAAGTAAATGGAAATGCAAGGATAAATGGTGAAATAAACAATACCGCAGATAATCAAACAAATATCGATTTATTTGGTATTAAAACTTCAGGAAATTCTTTTATTGCTTTAAATACCTCTGGTGTAGACATACCAAATGCTGAAAGTATATACTTTATAAATTTTGAAAAGAAACCTGATGGTAGTGCAACTGAATTTTTTCGTATCAATATGTCGGGTGATATAACAGGTTGCAAGGACATAGAATGTGAAGATTTACAATGTAATAATATTGAATGTAGTTCCATTCAAATTGAAAACAAAATAGATTATTCAAAATGTAAAAAAGGATTGATTCAAGCTGGTCAAGGAATGAGAATATTGAAATTTGACACATCGTTCATTAATTATTTTGACTTTACATTAAGTACGGACGACCCAAATGTAAGTGATGGAACTGCTCTTACAACAAAATTCAAAATTCAACATAGTGATGCAAATGTTAATAATGTTATAGGTTCCCAATATATTGTAAGACTTTCAAATTTCAATGTAACGGGAACTAATTTTAATATTTTAGCCACTGTTAATGTTCTTGCACAAAATAATTTAGAATTAGATTTGAACTCCAATGAATTTTTAACAAATGGTTTACAATTGAGATTTTTAATGGAACTAATTCCTATTGATTTTTCTTAATAAATTTCTTCGGTTTTTCCATGGGGTACACGTATACCGATCGATGATTACGGTAAATGTTGGCAAAACACTAATATGATATATATATTCTGATTCTGGCAACAATTAACGTATAGACTTATAAATATATAATGATGATTACGGTAAATGTATCCAGAACACTAATATGTATAATATAATTCAATATTGGCAACATTTGACGTTCTGGCGATCCAACGATTCTGATAATTCAAAAAAATTACGCTAAATGTTGGCAAAACAGTAATATGTATAATACAATTCAATATTGGCAACATTTGACGTTCTGGCGATCCAACGATTCTGATGATCCAAAAAAATTACGGTAATTGTTTCCAGAACACTAATATGTATAATACAATTCAATATTGACAACATTTAACGTTCTGCTGATCCAATCTGAGTATATAATCACTAATAGATAACTAGCTTGCGAGCTGGGAAGCGAGCAATGCAGGCGGGCATGGGTGGCAAGGAGGCGGTACTGCACGAAGATCGCGGTATCGACTGGAGCAATGCTGCCGTAGATAACCCATAGGTACTCACTACATAAGAGGCGTTCCGAAATACTGGGAAATCCTGGCAAAATACATAAGATACTTAAGGAATACAAGTGTATTTAATAAGGATGTACCCCCACTACACGCCTCTTATGTAGTCTTGCTGATCTGAACGAAAGTGGCGCTGGAAGCCAGGAGTAAACCATCTTTATTTTGAATACGATTTGCTGGAAATAACGTGGTGACCACCGAAACTGTCACCGGTCACTTGTTGTAGTAGTCTGGGTGACCGTCACCCGTAGGACCGAAACCTAAAACCTCGACCAGTATGTAGACTAGTGGTTTGCTCATTTAAGTATTATTTTTTGTTCATTAAGTATTTTATGCATTTTGCCCGTTTCGTCGACGTTACGGTTTCGTACCCACCTTGTCTGCAGTGAATTGTATAAGAATATACTGGGTAGGCTGAAAATAAGACGCGTGAATGTAATACGTTCATGTCTGTGTAGCAGTTGCATCGTTATCGTTTGTTTAAAGTGGATGTGCCCTTGCTTGCATTGTTAGCATGCATAATCATTTGTAACAATGCTTTGACGAGCGCCTTCCTTCGCCATGCGAGAATCTCACTCATGCCCGGTGATAGCACGAACGGAAGGCAGCATTTTGTGTATCCGAGGTAACGACCTGCACAATGGCATTCGTTTGCTTTGCCACTTTTCGTTAGTGGGAACGGCAATATAACAGTGTAGATATCCCTGCAGTTTTCCGCGAACATTCGGATCCATAAGACCCTAAAATCTTGGCTATGCAACTTTCTAGTGCCTTCAACTAATATGGTGCACCTTCCCAAACTCGGCGATGACCTTTTATCAACACATTCATGTGTCGCGCATGCATGCCATGTGCAAAACACGATTTCCTGCTGTTTGCAGTGACCAAAATGGCCCCGCACGACTACTCCAAAACCCTAAATGTCCAAACTTTATATTTTTGAGTGTGTCCAAACCTTCTCCAAACTTCTCCAAAAATATCAAGCCGTATAATAACATTTTCCGAAATTGTGCACTTAAGTATGTAACCCCCGTCCACCCACGCGTGCCACATGACAATTGAGAGTACATAGACCTGCTAAATAATCACGTGGACCTGCTTGGTTGTCAAATGGACCCGTGGAATAGTCACATGGACCCACGGAATAATCATGTGGACCCGCATAACAATCATGTGGACCCGCATAACAATCATGTGGACTCGCTTAATACTCACATGGACCCGCTAAATACTCACATGGACCCGCTAAATACCCACATGGGCCCGCTTAATAATCACATGGACCCCCTGAATAATCACATGGACCCGCAAGACCATCATACGGACGCGCTTAATTTGGCTATTACCCTTCGGGTGGCTTAAGCCACCCTAACAGCGATTTAGGGTGGCTTAAGCCACCTTAACGTTTTCAATTATTACGGGAGCTATCGGTACGAACCGGAAGCTAGATTGTTTTAGCTCAAAATGACGTCTCTGCGGGCTTGGACCCGCATGACAAAATCGGAGACTTCAACGCCGCTCTGAAGGCTGCGAGGGCGCGGGCCACGCTGGACGAGGACGTGAAGGCGCTGTTCATCAAGGCGCTCGACACCACCTTCTACCAGCCGGTGGTGTCCCGGTTACTCCTCCACGATCAACGGGCCGCTCATGACCTCCTCACGATTCAGCAATGGGTGCGTGAATGCTACGCCGAGCACGTGCGGGCGGGCACCGCCACGACGTCCGCACACCGGTATTCTCACGGCACGCATTTCATGGAGAAGACCGGCGATGGCTCCGGTGCGCCCGATGAGCTTGCGGATTTGAGGACGATGGTGCTCGACTTGAAGCGGCAACTCGCCGCATTTGTCGCCTCCGCCGAATCCGAGCCGTCCCCGCGGGGATTCACTCCCCGCGCGGACAAGCCGGACCGACGGCCCAAGACCCGCTTCGCAGCCTCGCCCCTACCCAAGGGGGACAATTGGTCACAGTCCATCTCGAAGAAGGTCGCCTTTCACCGCGACACCGGTGCGACCGTACCGTATTGTCAGAACAAGGTGTGCGCGAAGGGCAAGGCACGGCATTGGAATCGGGACTGCCCGAACGGGGGCCGAACCGGCCTCTCGGCCTACGCTTTCGCTGAGGAGGCCGATAACTCGGTGTTGGCCGCGAAGTTTCAACATGCCATCGACCACGACGACGCCGACGAGTTCGACGCCCTCTGCATGCTCGCGGGCGGGAAGCCGGACATCTTCGCCGACCTCTCCGCGTGCTCGTTCTGCGAGGAGGACGGTGAGGCCCTCGTGTCCGCCGTCACTGAGTTCTCGGAGTTGGCACGCACGGCTGGGACGTCGACTTTCAACGTCAACACTTTCACCGCCAACATGCCGGTGGTGTCGGAACCGGCCTCGCACTCCCCGCCCGCGTCGGTTGAATCCGACGAGGAGTGGACCGGTCCGCCTAACCCCTTTTGCCCTCCCGTCACCCGTACCTTTGCCGATTTCATTGGGAGCACGGGGATTGCATTGGGCGCGCCCGACGAGCCGCCCGTGGGCAACAACATGCTCTCCGCGGTCGAGGCGCCGGAGAGCGTGATGGGCTACGTGCCCGCGACCTACGCCACGAGCGACGACGACGACGAGGATGCCTCGGTTGTGCTGCCGCAGCCACGGTACGGCTGTGGGGGGGCATCCCCGGCTTGGGGAGGTCTTTCCTCACTTCCTCTTTGGTATGCGCGCTCTTCGTAATTTGTGCTGCCGCCGCACCACACGCCGCTTCCGGTGTCGGTAGTGCCAATGCACGCGCATGCGCGGCTCCACCGGTCGGTGGTGCTGCGTGGACTGCCTCGGCAGTCCCACGCAACTGCGGCGACTTCACCGCCTGCACCGTTTCATGGCGATCTTGGCGACGCGGTGGGTGGTGCGAGGCCGGATGCTATACCGCCGCGGAGACAGGCGCGGTATCGGGAGCTGCGACAGGGATTCCGCTTCTACGGCTTTCTCCCGCTACCGCCAGATCTCGTGGATCCTGATCCGCCAATTCCCTCTTCACCGCCTTACTCACCGCCACCGTACTCGTCAGAGGACGAGGCGCCGGGCTCTGGGGACTCCGCGACTGAGATCGGAGATTCCTTAATTTCGTCTACGCATGATTTAGCACCGGCCCCGGAGGCCGGCAACTACCGCACCCTCACGCTGCTCCGAGCTGGTCGACCAGTTCTAGGACCCTCTGGTGGCTGAAGATTGCTTACACCGTGCCTGCCTAGGGATTGGCTAGTGATTAGCTTTCTAGATGTGCGGAAGAGCTCTCTGAAATTGAGCTGTGTTTAGGGTTTTAGCACTTAATAGCTATATCTGACAATCTTTGCTGTGAGCTGGGACCGCCCTGACCAAGAGTACAGGCCCCCAGCTGTGCTACAGTTTCCTCCTGAAGTTGAGTAGGGAGTTTGTTGCTTCGTTTCACCACTGGCTCCGGTCACCACCCTAGGTGGTGTGCTGGAAACTGTCACATGTCACTTCCTATAGTAGGCTGGGTGACCGTCACCAGTAGACGGGAAACACCCGTTAGGTATTTATGTTATCTCTACTTTTATCAAACACACTTTTTACCGTTCTGATATCGTAACCCTCAACTCAGGGTTTATCTTTTCAACTAGATATATATTACAGCGGAACTATATATCTGACATATCTGACACACCGTGAATATACAGTCCAGCTGATATATTAAGCAAGAATCGTCAAGTGTCCCAACGTCCCATCTGTTCTGCATGTACTACTGATATTTTAGCATGCGTGTTCCCACCCATATCGCTTCATATAACACACGTTATGCATTCAAACGATGAATATAGATGGTGGGGCACTCATATGAAGTGATAACGCCATCATACCATGCCCAGAGCGAAAGTAGCCTCTCTACCCGCTGGCGGGTAATACCTTGGTACGGTACCATCGTTACCATTGCCGGTAAATATATCGGTAATACCCGACCCCCTCTCTGTCACAATTGCCGGTAATTGCACATCAATACAGGTAAGCGCTTATTTTGACCATGCTAAAATGCTATGTTTTGAAGAATGAAGATTTAAGACTTCAAAACACAGTTCAAATTATTCTCGAGACTCTTGATAACCTGGGGGCATCAATAGCCCCGGGATCTCGTGCTCTATTGGCTAAAATGTAAGAGGTGCGGCGAGATCTCCTCTCGTGCGGCATGCGCCCAAACTGTTCGTTTTGTATGCGAAAGCTCATTTGCTCCTAATTTGCCCACATTTGAAGCCCTTCCAGTGGGATTTAAACAAAAATAAGCACACCGTTGGAATCTCAAGGCAATTTCCCATCGGATGGTCGTTTGCTATACAACTCACCGCCGAGGTGAGTAGTGCGGATGCTCGATGGCTACTGCCCAACGATCCTTGTGACAGGACTGGAATCGCGTCCGATCCTTTCACAAGTGGCTACTATCCCGCAGTCCTTGTGGGAGGACCAGATTTGAATGTGGTCCTCCCACAAGGACCTATTTTCAAATAATTTAATTGGGCATGCCAACCAAAATTGGAGGTGCGTCCAATGAAAGGTGGTCTATACAGGGTCTATACTTAGTTAGATGATGCCGGGTTTGGCCTGGATCCACCTCATATATCTACAGCGATTGCATTTGTATATGCATCCCTCGGATTTTTCAACTCGGATTTTTTCTACTGTTAAAAATCACTCAAAATAATACCGTATCTTCAATAATGTTTTGCTGATAGTATATGGAGGTTGAGCATGCGTCCAAGGATTCAGCAACACTGTAGCATTGCGTACAATCATGTTTACAATAGAACACACGTTTATAACCTCATAGTGGACATATATTTGCGCCCAACTCGACATGCCCTATCATTTTTGGTCAAATATCAGAAAATCTAAGGGTTAATTTTGGCTTTGGTGTGATGTCGTGGATCGATGCTAGATTGAGTGGGTGCATGGCACTTCCACACCATCGTCTCGCTATGGTCGGCATATAGACACAATACTTGAATTTTTGAGCCATCTACATGGCCATAATGTGCAGCACTTTGGCGTGTATGCATCATTGAACCGGACGAAAGGCAATTTCTTTTTGGGAGATTTAAGGCATTTTTTGCTAGATATATAACCGGGCTGTAATATATCTATACGAGTTGTTGAACCCTGGGATAGAGGGTTTCCGGAGTCAGAACGATAAAGTGTATCGAAATAATAAACCAGTCTACATAAATACCTAAGCTGGTTTCGCACCTACGGGTGACGGTCACGACCCAGCCTACTAGAGGATGTGACAAGTGACAATTAATGGTCACAGTGTCATATCCAGCATTTTTCAGTTTTGACACCCGGTGCTAATTCAACCGATATTTTGAGGGTCAAGATGACCTCGGATGAAAGTTTTGATAAGACACTGCAGAACGAGCAGCTCGAAAACTTGACAACATGGGTGCTCAAATTTTCAAAGGACCTTCGAGGAGGGAGTTAGCTTGAGTGATAGCCTGGTCCTTGTGGGAGGAGGACCAAGGTTTAATTCGTGATTTCTGTGAAATCACAACCCCAAATCACACCCGCTAAGCATGACCCTAAAGTCACTCTAGGGACGAACCCATGCAAAATAATATTCAGTTGACTAAATAATATCATGAAAACAGGCTTGAATATGCTTCAACGGGCAAGCTAGCGGCCAATATAGCCATTGCGAAGTGGTCCTTCTGGGAGGACTAGCAATTTGGATAGTAGCCACAAGGACCGACTTTGCGGGAACTTTTTTAACCGTCTTCCCGATGATCCAAGTGCCTGCCCTTCCGATCGGAGCATCGTTCGGGCTTGAACTGAGTACTCCTTTGCACGCTTGCCAAGATATAATCGCAATCGCATGCTACGCTGTCGATACTGAGCATGGGTAGCGTAAAAAATAACCGAATTTAACCATACCATAGTGGACTTTTCGGATTTTGGCACACCCAAGCTACTTCAACCGATATTTCCTAGGGCCAAGATGTTATCGGATCAAAATTTTGACAAGACATTAGCGAAAGAGCAACTCGAAAACTTGACCACGCAGGTCTCCGAATTTTCACAAGACCTTCGATGACGAAGTTAGCACCTGTAAAATTTCCCATGGCACGCGCGTGTTCTCTAGCGGGTATACGTCGTTTATTGTGTCACTAAGCTTTTTCAACAGCTTGTAAGCATGCTTCCGGTGTGCGCTTTTTGTGAATGCAGTCTACCGGATATGCTAGTCATGGATGACTACAGGATAAGACGATAACCCCTGCTGAAATCGTATGAATTCCAATCACTGGACGAGCGGTATATATCAATGTGAAGTCGCACCCACTAGACTTTTGAAGAGACTTGAATGATGTATTATGATAGCAGGAGGAAATAGACATTGGGATCATGCAATTGTTGCTTCCTAGCTTACAACGGTTGTGGAAGCAAAGCGAGGATAACTATCAGAGGAATCACATCCAAGGTTCCTGAAATTCTACTCGTTCGGTTGTTATCATCGCATTCACATGAGTATTCAGGTAACGGTCTCTTCTCTTGATGCCTTCGACGTTGCAGACCAGTAAACCACACAACTTGCAAGCTACACAAGTTCAGATCTCGATATGGGCACATAGTTGCTTGAAACTTAAAACCTTAAGGCCTTTCCTCGATTTAGCAGGTCTGTTTGTTGAATGTGTGAGTTGCCCTCCAGTGCTTCACTGAAAGCAACCGGTTACAAACAATGCATGCCGAGAAAATACTGTAATCAGGTGTGTTCAACACCCTTAAAAACAAAAGTCCCTTTTCATACTGTCGATCCTCAGAGTCTTCCAAGGCCTCTTGAGCATATGAGAGAAGAAGCCTCGTCTTCTTGGGTAGATAATGCCCTGAAGACAAACTAGACTAACCATAGGGAGACGATATAGCTGTCAGTCAAGGACAGTTCTATTATCTGCAGGGGGTAACTGCCCAACCTCGTCATACAAACCCTGATCCTTGATCGGAATACGTTGTACCGTCCTTGGCAGCAGACGGCCCTTCTTCTCAAACCAATCCGGCTGCAGGCAAACCCCCATTTTGAGCTATAAGTTGCAAATACACATGCTCATCAACAGCTGTCCCGAGACAGGTTCATCCCGCGACTGTTAGCAAGAATACTCCAAATTCCTTCCGGATCTTCTCTGCACTGGTGAGTCTGTGGCCGATGTCAAGCACGTGCCACAGAATAACAATACGCAATAAAGTAAGCAGCTGCTTCCAGAGAAAAGCACAGCTTCATCAATTGGTGACGTGAGTACATTGGATTTCTGTCTGTGTGTTTCGATTCGGCCTGTGTATCTATGCACTATCCCGAGGAGTGGTAGTTCAGTACTCAAAAGCAGCGAAAATTTCTTAGTTTTCGAGCCCGTGTGATCATATCTTAGTACAGGACGCACGCATAGAGCTGACAAGTTAAAGGATCTGCGTACAAGTGAGCTCTTGAACCAGGTATAGATAGAACGACCAACAGAGCGTGGCCCCGGTTCCCACGCAAGAATGGCATGAGTGGTCTGAGCAAACCGGAGTGCAGGGAGAAACACTTCAGCCAATACGCAATCCCGAACGCGTCTTACAGTGCTTCTGCTCAGAACAGAGCTTCAAGACAGGAGACCTCGAGCAGCCCCAGAGGTTCACTACAGGCATGCTGCGGGGTGGTGCCTGCAAAGACCTGGTAGAATACCCACCAGAGAACCCCTCGAGTTCATTTTTCGTTTCAAACCTCGAGTGGGTCATTGCTCTGTCTCCCTTCAGTCCTACTCCTTTTCTATACGCTCAAGGGCTATAATGTACCTTCAGCAGGGCCTTCAATCCAAGCTTGTTGTAGTACACTTGTGTGACCGTGCCCCCGGCCTGAGTAATGCTCTGCTTGGCGCTCTCTGTTACGCGGCTCACCTGCGGCCACAACAGTGGGATGGTCAAATTCAGTCACGGATAACACGCTTTCAAACGCAGGCTCAAGCACCCACCAGGAGGCCCCGAAGCAACAGGGGAAACGGCGCTCACCTGAACGTTGATCGGGTAGGTCAAGGGACCGTCCGTCTGCGGCCAAGCATACATCCTCACGTCAGTGACTCTGGGCCACTGCTGGCGGCGGCAAAGGACCGCGTTCTACCACCAGCGAGCTAACTCAAGTGGAAGCGCTGGGGCCAAGGCAGCGCAACTAACTGCGGTGCGGCTCTTTACGCACAGCGCATGTTAAAACCGGGAAGGAAAAAAGCGAGCACCCACCCGGCCAAGCAGCTTCACTCCGGTGACATTCACTTTCCTATTGATGCACCCCGAGTCTCGAAGATCCTGCACACCCTCGAGCTGTGCAGCGTCAGATCTCCAAGGCAAAAGATCGGTAACCTAAGTAGGCTCGCCAGTGAATGCGACGCCTCTAAAGATTTGGCTGTGATACAAAACGGATAGCACCGCAGGAAAAGTGTAGGAGCCTCGGTAGGGCGTATCCACGCGGCGTTCATCGCCAGATCACACTCTGAAGCCTTGCGACGCCACATCTCGTTGTGACAGCATGCCGTCATAAGTGCTCAGTGCGGAATTTCACACTTGTACTGCTGACGTGTCCTTCGACAGGCGTTCCACACAACGCTGTCTGGGGGCGGGAAGACGTATCACCTTCATGGTGATTAGAGAGGAAGCGTCGAGTCTCCCTTGTTGGATCCACTGCTGCAACTTACTGATATTCACCTCGGTATAATCTTTAGAAAACCTGTATGCAGAGTAACATCAGGCGTCCAGAGCGTATACTGAAACTTGAGAAAGCATCTAGCGTGAAAAATAAGGTTCTCCGGAACGAAGCGGAGGAACTTGAGCGCAACTTGAGAAACTAAAACATAGAACCAGATCGGATATTGTTTGTCGAGGGCTTGAGCTCGCTTTCACAAGCGGGATGACATAGACATAGCTCAGAATTATGGCAGCTCCGAAGATAAAGCGTTGAAGGGGAGCTGCCCCGACGCAGTTCGGGCTTACGAAAGCACGTAATCTATCTGGCCCTCATCACCGGAGTCTTCAGCAAGTATTACAAGATGCAGGTCGTTCTACCGCTGCTAAAAATTGTGTACCTCGGCTGAATCCAAGGCTAGCCGATAGGCTTTATCTGGCTTTGCCTGTGCTTTTGGCGTTCGTTACGTCCAGTGAGCTGGAAGAGGTGGAGCAGGTGTAGCGCGGAATTGGCACTAGACGCGTGTCGCGAACGATAGTGTCATCAAAGGCGAAGACATTTCATATCATATCATATCATATCATATCATATCATATCCTCAAACTATTTATAAAAGATACAGAGCAGAAACTCACGGATTGTGAAAACCACGCTTCGGCATCCGCCGACGTAGAGTTGTCTGACCGCCTTCGAAACCGAGACGAGGTGTCCTCCCTGACACAAGCAAAACAGAACCGCGAGGCGACTTGAGGTGAGTACCATGGTGCGAGTCTTGCAGCTGCACGGATACAAGCTTGCAAACTGCAGGGTTTGATTTGCTTCAAGCTCTACCAGCTGTAAGCGCAGGCGTTCAGAAAAGCAAGGATCTGCCACCGCGAGAGGGTGAACGCAAAGGGTGCTATGCGGTTTCAGTTGGGCAAAAGCTTCTCTTAGCAGGCCTACAAGGCCGCTCAAATACAGTACTTACCACTTCGCGCCTTTTGGCCTTTATGACCCTTGCCCGAAGTTTTCCCTCGGCCCGAACCGATACCACGACCCACCCGTTTTGCCTGTGCACAGATGTTGTCTGCCTCCTCAATTACAGCACTTACAGTAAAAGATGAACTGTGAAGTGGTGGACAACAAGAAATTGCACGCCAGCGAATGAGGGAATTTGTCAAGAGAAACTCCATCGTCTTGTGCATGAAACTGGAAGGCAGCAAGATCAGAGTTTCAGACGAAACGCACATTTGTCCTGGAGCGAGGGGCAGGGCTAAGGGTGTTAAGGGCAAGGAGGCCTTGTTCTGGAATTTGGCCCTTGCGTCCCGGCAGTGAGCTTGACCCCTTGCTTGCGAAGCCGCGAGCATCTGGGAGAAGGTTAAAAGAAGTATGCGATGTTGACGTCAAAATTTCTCTTACCATGAAACCGTTCGAAAAATTGCTGCGCGGAACACAAGCACTTGCGCGATTTTCGAATAACTGGAACGGAACTGCCACATACTTACGAACGGTTCCCCTATCTGCAACATTCAGCTTACACTCGGTCTGCAGCGTACGCTGAAACAGACCGAGCACCTCACGCCTGCACCTAGTGTAAATGCTCATCATTCACTGTAAAAAACGCTATCTCATGAGATAGCGGTTGTCACTGTTCACCAACCAAAATATGGCTTGGTCTATTCCCGCACGCACCAAATGAAATGCTTCACTTGTTTTATTGCAAATTTGCTGAGGAACCTTCGGGAGCAAGACGAAGAGGGGACTCCTACAAAAACCATCCGATCGGCATCGCACGTAGATGTCCTTCGCTTGCTTGTTGGTCAGTCCCGAGTCCGCCTGAACTTCCGATTGGGAGCTCGAGCTCCGTCGCGGTCCAGAATACTTGTACATACAATATTTTAATTTTTATACGTATCATGAAATTTTTATACGTCATTATCATTGTCATATCATATGTCATGCCATGCCACGTCATCATCGAACCTGTTTCCGTTGAATGGGATTCTCAAGTGAAGTCGAAGTGGAAGTTCAAAAACAATCCGAATGCCAACGCTAGCCTAGCGCTAGCGCTAGCGTTGGATTCCTTTCGTTTCACGTACGTTTGCCTTCGCTTCACGCTTGGGTGAAAAGCGAAAACCACGAATGAAAAGCCGAGCGACAGCGACAGAGTTCGGGTTGATTGTATTATTTTCTGTCTGTCTCACGATTGATCCGAAAATTTCCCCATGTAGTACCAAATCATTGCAGTGTTGTGTTCCTCCCTACGACTGGCTTCCAGTTCCGAGAGAAGTAATGCAATAAACATTTGGGGGATCGCCCTTTGCAAGTTAGTGGGGTGACTGTCACAATGTCGAGCGCGAGCAAAACGCAGTGGCGGTTGGAAGAAATCGCTGAAGGGGGCCGCAATTATTTGCTGGATAAGGAGACCGCACAGATTTACCAAGCTTCTCTAGCCACCATTTGGCCCCAACTGGTTGGCAAGTTAATCAATAATGAAGTTCAAGTGTCAAAACCTCCTCCCAGTCTGTACACCGCGTTAGATAATTATCTAAAAGATAGTAAGCAACGCCTGAAGGAATTGTTTGACGAGTTTGACGACGACGGTAGCGGGACCTTGGACGGACCCGAGCTGACTCGTCTCGTCAAGCGATTGTTGCCTGACACTGGAGAGGGGGAGCTCCGGTACTTTCGTATCCTCCTTGACCCGAGTGGAGAAGGCATGATCACTTATCCAGAGTTCCATGATACCATCAAAGATTGTGTGAGCACTGAGTCTTCGCTACGGACTCAGTCCACCAAAATGGACGTTGCTCCAGGTATCGAGCGTATTTCGCAAGTTGTCCAGGCCGATAGTCAAGTGATGCATAAACTGTACAAGGGCTTCAGCAGCGCTGGTAGCCTCGCGCCTGAAGCTCTTTCGAGACTGCTGTATGATTGCGTGCCAAATATCGAGACGAAAGAGCTGCGGCATCTCCTTATGTACCTGAAGCAGATCGACCTCGCGGGTGAGAGCAAGTCTACCTTCAAGGAGGTCCTCCAAGCTCTGCGGCTCCTGGCGGTTCAGCGCGTGCCAGGAAGTGTCCCCAATCCTGAGGAAAGCAGAGAGAAAAGGGAGAATACGAGCACCAGCGGAGCCCCCGCCGAGAAGCAGCAGTGGACGCTCGAGCGCCATGCATTTGAGGGGAAGGCATACCTGTTGGACCGAGCACGCGGAAAGGTGTACAGTCAAGAATCGACCGTCACGTGGCCTCGCCTGGTCGGTCAATTCAGCTCTAATAAGGTTGTGCTCCAAGAGCCTCCTCCCGACTTGATATCGGCGCTGGACAACTACCTCCGGTCAAACGGGATGAGGCTCAAAGAGGTATTCGACGATTTTGACGACGACAACAGCGGCACCCTAGACAGGCATGAATTGGTCAATCTGGTGAGAAAAGTGCTGCCGCATGCGCACGCGGGGGAGCTCTCGTACTTTCAGGTCATACTCGATGTCAACGGGGACGGAAGGGTGACGTACCAAGAGCTCATAAAAACCATCAAGGACTGCCTTGCCATCGGCAAGACCCTTTGTGAGAAGCAGTCTCTGGAGGTGGACGCGTCTCTCGAGCAGGCATCGAAGCGAATTCTCGAGAATCAGGTGTCTAGGCAACGCGTGCTGAAGGAGTTTGAGCGCGATGGGAGCCGCGGTCTGCTGCCAAGGGACGTCGCACAGCTAGTAAGGGAGATACTCCCATCATTCGCCGACAGCAACATGCGGCACTTGTTGCTGTCACTCAAGTCGCTGGATCTGGATGGCAGTGGCCGCGTGCAGTCTGCAGACTTTATGCAAACACTCCGCCTGGTCGATATTAGACTTACGGAATCTGCCAAAGCAGAGCCTCCCGAATCTGCTGCCACAAAATCTGTCAAACCGTCTGAGCAATGGGAGCTGGAGGAGATGTATTTCGAAGGCAAGCTCTACCTCGTAGACAGGACTGAGCGCAAAGTATACAGCGCCAGCTCGCCTGGCGACTGGCCCCGACTGGTTGGTAGGCTGGTGCGTGGTAATCAGGTGGAGTTGACCAAGCCGCCCCCAGACCTGTTCAAGGCGCTGGACTCCTACTTAAGGTCAAACCAGAAGCGGCTGAGAGATGTCTTTGACGAGTTCGACGACGATAACAGTGGGGCGTTGGATGGGAGGGAGCTGGCAAGGATGGTGAAGAAGCTGCTGCCGGATGTGCATGCCGGAGAGTTGCGGTACTTCCAGGTAGTTCTTGATACAGATGGCAACGGGAATGTGTCGTTCAGTGAGCTGATCGAGGTGATCAAGGAGTGCATGGCACTTGGGAAGACGCTGCAGGGGTCATCGGGGGTCGGGATGTCGGAAGTGCTGGAGAAGATGAAGGCGTTCATGCTGACAGAGCACGTGGCGCTGCAGCGGATCTTCCGGGAGTTTGATAAGGACGGGACGGGGCAGCTGTCTGCACGGGAGATGGCAAAGATGGTGAAGGCGGTGATGCCGGCACTGACCTCGCGTGAGATCCGCCACTTGATGATGAGTATGAAGGCAATGGATCTGGACGGGGATGGGCAGGTGAGCATGTATGAGCTGAAGCGGGCACTGCGGATGGTGGATGTCCAGCGCATCAAGGGGGGCTCACAGTCTCCATCCAAAGTAGAGTCGCCAGTGCAGTCTCGTGGCGGGCCCACACCGGCTGCTGCTCAGACCCCTGCGGTCACCGAGCAATGGGAGCTGGAGGAGAATTATTTCGAAGGCAAGCTCTACCTCGTAGACAGGACTGAGCGCAAAGTATACAGCGCCAGCTCGCCTGGCGACTGGCCTCGACTGGTTGGTAGGCTGGTGCGTGGTAATCAGGTGGAGTTGACCAAGCCGCCCCCAGACCTGTTCAAGGCGCTGGACTCCTACTTAAGGTCAAACCAGAAGCGGCTGAGAGATGTCTTTGACGAGTTCGACGACGATAACAGTGGGGCGTTGGATGGGAGGGAGCTGGCAAGGATGGTGAAGAAGCTGCTGCCGGATGTGCATGCCGGAGAGTTGCGGTACTTCCAGGTAGTTCTTGATACAGATGGCAACGGGAATGTGTCGTTCAGTGAGCTGATCGAGGTGATCAAGGAGTGCATGGCACTTGGGAAGACGCTGCAGGGGTCATCGGGGGTCGGGATGTCGGAAGTGCTGGAGAAGGTGAAGGTGTTCATGCTGACAGAGCACGTGGCGCTGCAGCGGATCTTCCGGGAGTTTGATAAGGACGGGACGGGGCAGCTGTCTGCACGGGAGATGGCAAAGATGGTGAAGGCAGTGATGCCGGCACTGACCTCGCGTGAGATCCGCCACTTGATGATGAGTATGAAGGCAATGGACCTGGACGGGGATGGGCAGGTGAGCATGTATGAGCTGAAGCGGGCACTGCGGATGGTGGATGTCCAGCGCATCAAGGGGGGCTCACAGTCTCCATCCAAAGTAGAGTCGCCAGTGCAGTCTCGTGGCGGGCCCACACCGGCTGCTGCTCAGGCTCTGGTTACCGTGTCTCGTGACGAGCCGATTCCACGTGTACAGGCCTCACCGCCACCGCGCTTGAGTGTCAAGACCGAGGCGCCCAAACCAGTGGGGGAGTGGGTGCTGCAATCAATGCAGTATGATGGCAAGGCATACCTTCTTGACCCTACCAGCAAGAAGGTTTACTTCGAGGCACAGGAGAGTGAGTGGCCGCGGCTTGCAGGGCACTTTAAGGATGGTAAGGTGGTCCTGATCACGCATACCCCAGATCTGTTTGAGTCCCTAGACCGGTACCTCAAGACCAATCAAACGCGGCTGAAGGATGTATTCAACGAGTTTGACACGGATAACAGTGGGGAGCTGGACGTGAGAGAGCTGGAAAAGTTGCTTAAGCGTCTACTCTCGGATATCACCCCGGCACAGATCCGTTACTTCACGGTGATGCTGGATGTGGACGGGGACGGCAAGGTGACCTATGCGGAGCTGACTGAAGGCATCCGCGACTGCTATGCCTCTGGGCAAAGCCTCGAGGCACGGGACACTGTCACGGCCGACGACGTGCTGATGAAGCTTGCACATCACGTGCAGGAGAACCACCAGAGTGTCAAGGTGTGTGGAGCTGCCCGGCCTGTCAACCTCCCGGACTGTTTACTATATGTGTGCGTGTGTGAATGGGTTTGGATTTCCTTTGGTGACGGATCTCAAACCATAGAGAGAGGAACCTATTTCTGAGCAAGCTGCCATCGTAGCCTGCTCGAAGGATCAAACTGTTTCATACACCATTTGGTGTGTGGCTTGTCCTTGGACCAATTCCTTTGGCACCACGTAGCCACAGAAGATCGGCGGCATTATGTACCCACGCCGGGTGTGTGTGTGGCCTATGCTTGGACCGATTCTTTTGGCATCACATAACCACAAACGATCAGCTGCACTATGTACCCTCACCAGGGATCAAAGGATTCAGCACACCCTTCGGGACACTCATCCGGATTTTCCGGAGCTCACTTGTGGAGAACAGGACCCCTCACTGGGCCACCTGAGTGCCTCTGCAACTGCACCGTCTGTGCACTGAAGTTGTGCCACTGAAGCTAGTCCACCTCTAGTCACCCCCGACCTGCCCGAGCCATCTCCCCACCACCAAGCCTGCGCTCAGAATCGCCACTCTGCTATACACATATACCTATACATATAAATATATGCCATGTGCCAGTCCAGTGGCGTGATTGATCACTCCCCATTCATGCCAATCCCAGCCGGCGCAGTTTCATCACGCGAGTCCCGTCCAATGCGACATTCAAAGGGTGGGGGGCTTTGGGGCCTTGCGTCACCAAATTGCCACAGCAAGAATGCAATCTGTGCCAGCATGTGCCGCACAAAAGCCGATATCTCGATCCTATGAAAATGTGGCTTGATGCATCTCGGATCAGTCCAGCACCGAGCTCGAGGCGTTCTCGGTTGGTCCACCTCTTTGCTTGCAGCATTACGTTCCAGTTGAGTGTGTCCACCTGTCGGCCGTTTGGCCGTGCTGCTCGGCGGATCATCAGCAGATTTTGAGCGCCTTCCGGTTCCGGTTGCGGTGGCTGCGGTGGTGCGCAGTCTATCTTTGACCAGGCGGACAAGCACAACACAGGACTCCTGAATCAGAACGAGCTCGCAGGCTTGATGAAGAAGGTGATGCCCGGATTGTCAAAGCGCGAGCAGCGGGCGCTTATTCGGCAGATGAGCAGCTTCGATGTGGATGGCGATGGCCGGTGGTCGTTTCGCGAGCTGCTGCAGGCCCTGCGGCTCGTCCGCACGCGGGTGCAGGAGGGCGGCACTCCCGTAGCAACGCCCTCCACACCAATGCAGGCGGCAAAGGAGGAGTGGCTGCTGGAGGAGATCTCTTATGGCGGAGTCAATTACCTGATCGACCGTGTCAGCGGTAGGTCAGCTGCCAAACTCCCCACTCGTGGATTTGCGTTCCACGTAGGCAGGAGTGAAGAAAAGTGCAGGATGATGCGCACAAGCAAGGCGGGGTGCGTACGGAGAGCTGATGCGACTTCCCCACTGCGGTTTCGGACGCATCCGCCAGGATGATGGAACATATCTGCTGGGTTCCGGATCGGATGCATGTGTGTCAGATCGAACCTCTGGAAAATTTGAGCAATATAAAATTCTTATTTGAAAGGGATGTGGGCTCTTTCACTCATTTTCGGAAAAGGATCAGACAAAGTGCACATGTCTGCCACCCCCCAAGTCGACAATCCTCGGGCACGACCCGCCCGCCTTGCAGCGGCTGTGAGCTTTGCTGTTCACAGAATGCTGTTCGTCAGCCACTGGTGGTCAATTCGGATTTGCAGGGAAGGTATACCACGACACTCCAGATGCCCAATGGCCTGAGCTTGCTGGGCACTTCACGAAGGGGAGCCTAGTGTTGCTGCCGAAGACGCTGGACCTCTTCCAATCCCTGGACATCTACCTCAAGGAGCACCAAACTCGCCTGCAAGACGTGTTCAACAAATTCGACCTGGACAAGAATGGTACCCTCGATCCCCGCGAGATGTCCCTCTTCCTGAAGGAGCTCATGCCAGAAGCCTCTAATAAGCAGGTGCGCCCCACCTTGCCGCTCCCCCCTCGCCTAACCGCCCCACCGCTTTGCAGTTATGCCCCAGACCCCCACGACCCCGGTGCTGCACAATTCCACCACCTCGCCGTACCATGGCCCCGATAGCCTATCGGCTCATTACCACAGCGCGCCACGACCTCACCGCTCTGTAAACCCACCACCCCACCGTCCGCCAACCACCCGCTACTTCCGCCGCAGCCTTTGCTTACCCCATCGCCCTACCACCCCAATGCTATATATTTTCCACAACTCCGCAGCCGCGCACGCCTTTCAGCCCGACCCTCGCTGCCCGACTGCCCTCCTTACAGCTGCAACTCCACCGTCTTATAGTCCTTCTGCCCTACTGCTCCACCGCCCCACTGCCCTAATGTCTTACAAGCCTCATCCCCACTGCACCACCACCACACAAGCCCGCTGCATACCTGCGTCAAAGCCCTACAGCCGACCACCTCACCACGGGCACCCCAGGATCGTGGATCCGGGGTGTCCACTAGACACTCTAATCAGATCGCTTCCCCTACGAGTATGTTGTACTGACCTGATACGAAGCAAAGCTCGCCGGTTGATTCAACTGCATTTCAATGCATCCGAAGGCGATCAAAGCCGTTGGGATGGGGGCGGGGGAGGGGCCTCGCTGCAGGTCCGATACTTCCAGCTGATGTTTGACCTCGATGGAGATGGCGGGATCACCCTCGAGGAGTTGCAAGGTCAGGCCGTAGGGCGGTCGCGGGCAGGCGTGGTGGTCAGAGCTAGTCGGGGCAAGATTAGTGATCCCGTCCCATCGATTCCAGAATCGTTGCTTCCATTTCCCTTGCAGCATGCCGCACTCCGAATGTAGTCTCACTGCGGGCACACTCTGCTCGCTCTCGCTCTCGCTCTCTCAGGTCGGCGTGAAGCACAGGGCTCCTTCGATGCCGGATGCTGAGTTGGCCAAGAAATCTGCTGCGAGGGTTGCAGGGGTGCTGCGGGAGTGCATCCGGGCCGGGGGCAAGATGGTGGCACAGACTGAGCTCAGCCCGGAAGATGTGCTAAAAAAACTCGCGGAGTTCTTGTCGCAGAACAAGGTGCCGCACCTTTTCTCACGCCGGCCCTTCCCCTTCTCTACGCTCTCCCCCATCCCCCTTCCCCTTCTCTCTACGCTCCCCCATCCCCCTTCCCCTTCTCTACGCTCTCCCCCATCTTTCCCTTCTCTACGCTCTCTCTCTCCCCATCCCCCGGCCTCAGGTCCCCAGTATGGTGGATGAAACAGGGGCGGAGATTTTGAGTGCCATCTGGCACACCGTGCGCGAACTGCTGGTAGGAGCTGAGGCTGTGCTCGTCTACTCAGATGATGTGGATGTGCCCAAGCAAGACTGTCAGTCGATGATTCAAGGGCCGTCACTCGGTTGCAGGGATGTGCGCCGCCATGTGCATCGGGATGTATCTCTGTGCCAGGAGGGGATCCATCGGCAGCTCTGATCTCTGTGTCAGGAGGGGATCCATCGGCAGCTCTGATCTCTGTGTCTG
>LGRX02033285.1:120990-188467 GCA_001247695.2 Cymbomonas tetramitiformis
GGGATCCATCGGCAGCTCTGATCTCTGTGTCAGGAGGGGGTTCATCGGCAGTGAATCTTCCCAAAGGGTGACACATGTCACAGAAACATTTTGGGGCGATCTGACAGCGTTATGGCTATTCCGCGTGAGGAAAACTCACGATGAGTTACGTGGGGAGCAGAACCATGCGATAAGTGGCGTGTGGCGCGTAAGACACGGGGTGCGGCGCGTGTGTCGGGGATCGGACTAGTGGCATGTGGCGCGTGAGACATGGGGTGGGGCGTGTGTGTCCGGGATCAGGCTAGTGGCGTGTGGCGCATGAGACACGGGTGCGCATGTGTCGGGATCAGGCTAGTGGCGATTCATCGGCGCGCGTAAGACACGGGGTGCGGCGCGTGTGTCGGGATCGGACTAGTGGCATGTGGCGCGTGAGACATGGGGTGGGCGTGTGTCCGGGATCAGGCTAGTGGCGTGTGGCGCATGAGACACGGGGTGGGGCGCATGTGTCGGGGATCAGGCTAGTGGCGATTCATCGGCGCGCGTGAGACACGGGGTGGGGCGCGTGTGTCGGGGACCAGGTGAGCGCGGAGAAGCTGTTCAAGGCGTACGACAAGGACCACAGTGGGTCGCTCGGCTCTGCTGAGCTGGCTAGGCTGGTGAGGCAGCTCCTACCATCCCTGAGCAGTACGGAGGTGCGCAATCTGCTGGTGCGGCTGAGAGAGCTGGACCGCAATGGGGATGGTGAGGTCAGCTTCCACGAGCTGAAGCAGGGCCTGCGTCTGCTGAAGGTGAAGCGCCACCGTCAGGGCGAGGCGCGGACGGAGCTCAAGCCTGCTCCACTCAAGCCTGCTCCAGGTGAGGGATTGGGCACGCCGAGTGGGCCGGTGACAGAAAGGGGCGTCAAGGTGGCTTGGCGTCAGGGATGGACTATATGCTGGCGCGCCGCCAATGTGCAAGTTTGTGGCACTGCAGAGTTGAGTTGTCTGCAGGAAGAATGCCAAATTCTGATCTGCAGCTCAACCCGCGATTGATGACGCACAGTAGCATGCGCTGCGGAGTACACCTCTGACTCATTCTCACACAGCATCCGCGCTCTTTGGGCTGCCGTGTTTTCCATGCTGCGGGTTCTCTGTTTTGCTGTCATGCAGCTCCCACCCGCTCACACCTTGAGAGCTTGATCGACATTGGCATTGGCCAAGGTCTCTGGTTTGAAGCTTTGTGTGGGACGTTTGGGAGGTTTGGGGGCCGGGGGGATGGGAGGGGAATTCGGACCAGTGATTTCTACTCCGCCTCCTCCAATGGCGAGTGTCAGTACGCTGGCTAGTAGCAGCAACCCGGTTGCCACTCCCACGGCGTCCGAGCTTTCCCGGACCAGCCTGCCTCTGAGCCCGGGACCTGCGAAGGAGGAATGGGTGCTGGAGGAGTTTGTGCACCAGGGGCGGCAGTACCTCATCGACCGTCGAACCAGCAGGGTCTTCTATGACACGTGGCAGGTGATCTTCCAAATCCCCCGCGCTCCCGCCTTACGCCGAGCTTCCAACCCACCGTGCCGGCCGCACTTCAACATGAACCGTGTGCTTTTGCCGGACATGGCGGTGACAGATGTTGGGGAGGGCGCGGCGAGGCGAGGCGGCTTTGGGGGCACCCTTCCCTCAGGCGTCCCCTGCGGGCGTGGCACGGGCACTGCCTGGACTCTCACACGTATCAGAGAGGCCAGGCGAGCTGGAACCCAATGGGAATCACTGCCCGTGGCTAGCACTTGCAGCGGCAGTGGCTGGTGAAGGTCAGCCGTCCAGTAGCAGTGTGCTAGATTGAGTGATCCTCCGAGCAGGGCGCAGCGGCAGGCTTCACTGATGCCGACTCGTCCTCCCACAATTTGAGATCCGTCACCAAAGGAGGTCCCAATACATCTCTGATTCTCATGAGGTTCCAGAGAATCCGGTTGAATGCACCAAAGTGTGTGATCTTTGATCCTGGGCGTGGGTGCACAGCGCAGCCCATTCGCTCCTCTGTGGCACTGTGATGGCGGGCACGCTGGTTAGATTAGAAATCGGTTCACGGACAGAGACCCGCAAACGCGCGCATGTGTGTGTGTGAGTGAGTGCGACATACTAGGCCATGATTCGTGAAACATGGGTCATGCTGTCATCTATTCTGGTGATTCTCCGGTGTATGGGTGGTTCCGTGTTCCACTACGGAGGAGTCTGGTGCTTGCCTTGTGTTGGAGGTGGTCAGCACCAGGCAGAAGTGAGGTTTGAGATTCAAGGAGGCGAGTGACGGCAGAGAACTAGCTTAGGAGGCAATGGAACCTGAGAAGGCGAGGGAGGTGGATGCGGCTGTTGGGCTTGCAGGAGGAGTGGCCTCAACTGGCTGGTCAGATGCTGGACGGGCAGGTGATTCACGAGCTTCTCTACAGCCTCCACAGGCCCTCACCCTTCTCCGAACTCCTCCACAGATGTCAGCTTCCCGCATCATGCCAGCCTGCCATCCATGCGCCATGTGCCATCCCCTGTCATCGCAGCATCCAGACGTCCATCGGTCATATCCAGTCATCATGGCGTGCTGTCACTCATGTGCCATCCCCCGTCTTGGTGGCCTTATTCTGTCAGCCACGCATCATCTCCTGTCATCACGGAATCTGGAGTGACAGACGGAGAGCATCGCGCTTGCGGATGCAGAGGGACGTGGTGTGAGGTGCCGACCCGGCTTGCCCAGGTGAATCCAGTGAAGCAGATGTCCTTGATCTTCTCGACCCTAGATAGCTACCTCAAGACCCAGCGTCGCCACCTCAAGCACGTCTTCGACGACCTCGACCTCGACCGCAACGGTGCGCTCGATGGAAACCTGCACGCGCGAGGCCTTTGCATGTTGCAGCAAGCCGAGAGCATGTGCGCGGCTGTGCGCAACAATGTTGTGGGCATATCAGGCCCGGTGTGTGCGATCCAAGGGTGGTTCCGGCAGCGTGCAAAATCCATCTGATAAGGAGACATTGACATTGGAGAAGCGCGGAAGCCATGGAGTGGCCAGAGGCTCCAGGAGCTCACGGTGATCTTGCTTGAATTGCACTGCAGCAAAGGTGTGAAGATGTCTCATGGGGAGCATTGCCCGAGTCTCCGCTTCCCCGAATATGACGTCGCGATTGGAACTTGGAGATTGATGCGGATCTGAGCGGATGGCACCCGCTGCTCGGTTTCTGGAGTACACACTCCACGCCTCCAGGAGGGGGGAAGGTGGGGGTATTGCTGGCAGGATCATTGAGCATCCGGGAGCTCGCTCCGCTGCTCCGCCGCCTGCTCCCAGATATTTCCGTGGCAGATATAGAATACTTTCAGGCACGGCCCCGCAACTGTGCCGCTCGATGTGTGCCTGCCTGATGAGCGGGTGGGCTGCGGGTGTGCGTCCTGTTTGGTTGACGCGGTGCGGGCTGTGCCAGCTGCGGTGCTCCCCCCCTGTGGAAGCTGGGATTTGGGCAGCTCGGTCCCAGGCCACGCGGGGTGTGAACAGCGTTTGGGCCGCGCCAGCTGTGGCGCTCGCTCCCTGCAGGACCGGGGGTATGGTCAACTCGCATCCAGGTTGTGGGTCGTATGACGAGTATGTGGGCTGTGAGCTCGTTGATACGGCCACGCAGGTCATGGTGGATGTGAACGGTGACGGACAAGTGACGCACAATGAGCTGCTGGCCAGTATCAAGGAGTGCCACACAAACGGGGATCAGGCTGCCTCCCACGTGGCGAACCAGCTGGCCTCAGCTGTAAATCGTGTCAAGAGCGAGATGCAGACGTACAATCTGACCCTCCACCGCGCCTTCAAGGTGCAAGCCGTAGCCACCATCCCCCTGCGGAGTCATCGATTGACCTCAGCCTCCCTTCATGGAGGGCCCATCCTCGAGCTTCACTCAAACTCCGCGGATCTCGAGCACCAAGCGCAGCCCGGCTTTGCTCGGGGCTTCTCGACGGCCCGGGCAGCTTGTGCGGCCGCGGTACCTGCTGGCTTATCGGCATTTGCATCTAAACAATTCAGCCACTTGTCCGGGTGACTCAGCCGGCGGTCTTCGGATCAGAATCGAGACGATGCAGCATATATGTCTTTTGAGGTCAGCCGCTGGTTCGCTGGTCCTGGCTTGTCACAACCGCGATCTGCTGTACCCGAGCACTCGGCCATGCAGAGCCCGGCAGCCGTGGGCAAGTTGCATGCGTGCACCGTGCACTTGCAGGGAGTGGTTTCGGGAGGCTCGGCGGTTGCATGCCTTCGAGAGGTGAGGTCGTTGTGTCACTTCTTTTCGGGTTGTTACATTCGCACCGTGTCGGCCTGAGGGCTCGGGCGGGATTCCGCCGGGTTTTCAAGCGTAGAAGCCGCTGTTCCGGCATCGCCAAAAGTCACAGATATTACCCCGCGGCAACGCTCTGGGCGTGGGGCCTGATTGTGGGCGAGGCTGATTGACAAGCTGGTGAGGGGCGAGGTGGCGGGCGCTTGGCAGGAGCTGGACGTGCATCGCACAGGAGCCCTCGAGCTGCCGGTGGTGCTGCGGCTGCTGCAGCGGCTGGCGCCGACGGTGACTCCGAAGGAGCTGCGGCATCTGCTGGCGGCGGTGAGGCAGTACTCGGCGCCGGCAACGAACACGCGATACGAGGACCTGCAGCAAGTGCTGCGGCAGCCGATCATCAAGCGAGTGCGGTTCGATTCTAAGAAGCCGCTGTGGATGCTGGCGGAGCGCGTGTACAGCGGCAGCATCTACCTGGTGGACACCGAGACCTCCCAAGTGTACCACCACGCCCGCGACGACGAGTGGCCGCAGCTCGTGGGCAAGCTGGCTGGTTCCACCGTGCAGGTCAGCCCCGGTGTCCGCCTGGCGAGGCGGTCTCGATGTGGGGAGGCACTTATATTGCAGCTGTTGCCGCTGTCGTCGGTGTGGGAGGGAGTACAGAGTGCTAAGGGGGTTGTATAAGAAGGGCTGTGAGTATAGCGCCGTGGTGAGACCGAGACCTACAGGACAGGCGCCACCGCAGAGGGCGGCAATGCGGCTGCAAAGCCCCTGGAAGGGGTCGCTCAGGGGGCAGTCCGCAGGAAGCACCGCAGCCGGGCGGGCCCATAGTACGCCTGCTGAATATAGTGTTGCAAGGGTGGGGGAAACCGGACGCGGACGCGGATTATGCACGGACGCGGATTGCCCTGGTGGCAGGTGATCCCCTCGGCGCCGGACCTGTTTGGAAAGCTGGAGGAATTCATGGGTGTCCATAAGCTGTGCCTGCGGGAGGTCTTCAGCCAGTTTGACAAGGACCGCAACGGGCAGCTGGATGCCATGGAGCTCAACCGCATGGTCAAGCGGCTGGAGCCACGTGTCAAGCGTGGAACTTTCCTGTTCTTCCTGCAGGCAGCTGCCCCCCCCATCTTCCCTCAACCTCCCCGACCGATAGAGGCCATGCCACCACAACACTACAGCATGTGTGTGGAAGAAGCTTGCGATTGTGCCTCGGGCGATTGGCGCAGTATCCTGCACCTACAATCGTCAAGACCTCGAGCGCGCGCCTGTGCGTGGCGCGTGCGTCTCTCGTCGCGCGACGCTGATGATACATGTCGTACAAATCGTAATCCACTGACGGGCCATTCGCGCTGTGCAGCTCCGCAACACAAAGCGATCAATCGTATGTCGCTCTAAACACCCCACCGCTCATTTGTGGTGTGACGCAACCTTGTGACGCGTAAGTCACGATGCGTGCCCAAGTTGAAATCACTCCCGGGCTCCTTCCCGGAGCGCATCTCCCCGCACACTGAGGGAGGCTGTCCACTAAATTGGAAGAACTCCTAAACTCTGAGACCCTAAAGAGCTCCACAGTTTCAAGCAAAGACGGCGCCCCTCCTCGGCACCGGTCCGAGCATCGCCTCTACACCATCGCTGCCCACCATTCCTGACGTTTTCTGTATGAGTGCTCAGAGAGCGAGGGGATCGAAAAGCACTTTCATGCGCGATGCCGGGACGTATACCGTTCATGATGCATGATGCCGGCGCCATAGAATGCTGCCCCCCCCCAACTCCCTTCAGGCATGGCCATGATCCTGGTCATGCTCACAAGTCTAGAGGATACTCATGGCATGTACTCACAGATGTGGAGGAGGCGGGGGGGAAGCGTGTCATGCAGATGCTGGATGCGAACACCGATAAGCGAGTGAGCTTGGCGGAGTTTCTGGCGGCATTCCGTGACTGCGTGGATCTGCGCCCCAACTGGCGGCGGGCGGTCCCGGAAAATCTGCGTCAGCTTTCGCAAGCTGTAGAGAGCCGGCAGCAGGCTGTGATGACGTTCTTCCAGCGCAACGCGAAGGCGAGGCCTCGAGCTGCCCCTCGCACTGCCCTCTCCTTGCCTCTGGACTCTTTAGAGCGAATCGCAAATTGCTTGGCCAGCAGTTAGAGATGCGATGCCCCGCTGCATTGAGGTTGCTTGATACGCTTGAGCCAGTGTGGCGGCTGAAGGCTGCTGCTGCCCCAGCGGAAGCCGCGGTGGCAAGAATATGGGAAGGGATCCAGGATTGGACTGAGGCCTCGGGGGTCTATGTGACTGGGCTGAGGCCTCGGGGGTCTACGTGACTGTGCTGAGGCCTCGGGGATCTATGTGATTGGGCTGGGGCGCGGGGGTCTATGTGACTGGGCTGAGGCCTCGGGGGTCTATGTGACTGGGCTGGGGGCGCAGGGGTCCATGCGGCTCGATGTGAAGGATGCCTACCGTGCGGTGAAGGTTGCGCAGCCCAAGCTGAGCCAAGCTGAGTGGCGCCACCTCCTCGTCAACCTCCGGCCGCTGGATCTGCACCAAGACGGCAAGGTAGAGTCACCCTCCTGATCCACGGCCCAGGGATAACGCACCGAAACTCTCTTTGGAGCGACGACTCACCATCCTGTTGTTGAGCATTTGGGCAATTGGTAAAAGTTGAGAGGGCAGTTGTGTGACGCTCAGAGCACCATAGTTCGCAGGTGGTCCCATTGGGCCATACCCTGCCCTGGCGCGCCACTCTTAGTTGCACGGCAGTGCATGCTGCCGCGTCACATGTGCCCTCCATCAAGGGCGCAGCATTGCACGCATCGATGTTGAGGATGTACCGCCGGCTGCCATCGAGCACGTCGATGTTTTCCAGCTCCGGTCTTGCATTTGCTTTGGGTCCGTCTGCAAAAAGGCAGCAGATGACAGATGACTCGTCCTCGGACAGTCTGGCAAGTTCAGGTGACTCTTAACCGGACGATCCAAAACCCCTTTGGGCGCTGAAGGATCGCACTGTACGCCCTGTGATGTGCAATTTTCAGCTGTGAACCGGCGCTTCGCGGAGTGGATGAAGGGGCTTAGGGACTTGGCGGGCGGGATGCTTGCATCGGACAGGTCGGGTACCAGGAGCTGCTGCAGGTGCTGCGGCTAGTTTCCGTGCAGCCTATGGGCCCGGTGCACGCGAATCCGGAGGAGCTGGAGCCGTGGACGCTGGAGGAGGTGAAGCGCGACGGGCGCAACTTCCTCTGGGATCAAGCCACCGGGCGGGTGTACACCGTGGACAACACGGACGGCTGGCCTATCAGCATCGGCCAGGTGGCCTCCGTGCCGGTCTCGCCTATTGACTGCACGCACACCACTGTGACGTGCGCAGCGGTTGCAGTCAGAGTGGAGTTTGCAGATTTCTAATGGAGTTTGCGAACTTTCAGAAATGCGCCGCTTGAGCTCAGCTCTGAGCAACAGATGAAGACGCAATTGCGGCTTCGATACGTCTGAGGGGAACCGACCTTGACCAGTGACCGGTGTTCAAGAAGGCATCCGAACAGACCGCTCTTTTCTTTTGCACATCCCAAATCACCCAACCCAAAAACTTGATTCTGTTGCAATAGACACGGGACTAAGAGTAGAGCAGTCACAAGTAGACTTTTGCACAGTGCACAGCAGGCAACAGCTATTTCTTTGATGATTGCTATGCATCTTGCATCTTGCCTTCCGTTGGCGTTGAGATTGATTGTTCAAAAGATGCCGATATAAGTCTCCATGCACTCCCCTCCATGTGTCTCGTGCCGTCGATGCCATGCACTCCCGTCCACGAGTCACGTGCCGTAGATGCCATGCACTCTTGTCCATGAGTCACATGCCGTCGATGCCGTGCACTTTTGCCCATAAGTCACATGCCATCGATGCCATGCACTCCTGTCCACGAGTCACATGCCGTCGATGCCATGCACTCCTGTCCACGAGTCACATGCCGTCGATGCCATGCACTCCTGTCCACGAGTCACATGCCGTCGATGCCATGCACTCCCGTCCATGAGTCACATGCCGTTGATGTCATGCACTGTTGTCCATGAGTCACATGCCGTCTATACTCTTGCGACGTTAATTTCTCATCCCGTCCCTTCAATGGCTGGCTGTGCTTGCAGATGCGATCTGTAACCATGTCAGCATTAGACTCCCTTATAGCGTCCACGATGCGTGTACGAGAGACTTGTCCTCAAGCCTGCTTCTGCGATTCAAAACTGTTCCACAGGCCCTGAGGTGCAGCGCAGTCGCTTTACTTCTCTGTCCTCTTCCCTGTGCTTGTTGTCAGAACCCGAGTCCCGCGCCGGCAAAGGATCCGAGGAGTCGATGACAGGGACCGCGGGCGGTGGGGAGGTGGCAGATGGTGAGTGGTCGCATCGTGGCGAAGCGGGCGCCAGACCTGTTCACAGAGCTGGAAAAGTTCATCATAATTAAGGCGGACTACTCCCGTCTTGTGGAAATCTTTGGCCAAGTGGGGACACCCGCTCCCCCTGCTCCACCCTCCTTTTCCACCTCATGATGGGTGAAGATGGGCCGCAGGTCGCGGAGGGTGGATAGGATCGTAGGTCCTGGAGTACACAATAGGCTCGAAGGTTCTTGGAGAGCAGAGTGGATGCCAAGGGTGGGGTGCTGCGCGCGGAGAACTGCTTTCGGCATTTGAGACGCCACTCAGCCCCCAGAGCGCTGCGGGAGGTCTGCCCGCACACTCTCATCTGTGCATCACGTTCCTCGCATCACCGCTGGCCCATCTCTGCCTGCACCGGCCATTGACCACCTGGCGACCGCGGTAGGTACGAGCGCCGCAGTCAGCGCATGTCTATGGTTGAAGATGGGGGATGGGTTGTTGGCGACTGCCAACTCCACTCAGGTTGATCGCGACGGAGATGGAGGGTTCAACCGGATGGAGCTGGTGCGGCTGCTGCGGCGCCTGGCGCCCACTGCGACGGATGCGGAGTTCAAGTATCTGCACACAATGCTGGACCCGGCGGCAGAGGGGCATCTGACGAAGAATGACATCATCGATGCGATCCGCGCGTGCGCTCGAGCGGAGGAGCGCATGCGGAGCCACACCGCGCGAGCCTCCATCGCGCACGTGCTGGACTTTGCCGCGGAGAACGCCTCCGTGCTGGCCCGGCTTGCCTACGAGCATGCGACTGGGATCCCCGGCCACGTGCCCATCCCGGCCGTCCTGCTCATCTTTCGCCAGCTCATGCCCGGTATTCCCCGACCTTGCCCTGCCCTCTTGCCGTGGAGGGCCGCGCACCCGCCAGCAAGCCTGCCGGGGGGAAGTGCGGCAACCTCGTTGCAGGCACGAAGGCGCCCTCGGCATATGCTGAGTGGGGCTCAGCGGAGTCTGCCTTCCGCTCTGAGGTCTGCTGCTGTGTTCCGGGAGGCCGACGACGTCTGAATGACTCGTGAACATCTGGCGACCTCCAAACGCTTTCGAGGTGACTGTTTGCCAGTATAGCTCGAGGGTTGTGTTTGGGCGAAGGACCGGAGCACCCTCGGAGACGCGGCGCACAGCTTGGCGTCCCAGTAGAAGGCGTGAGAAGGGAGATCGCAGCAGGAGGTGGGGTATGGCGCTGGAGCACTGCCGGTGGATGAGCGATTGCTAATCTGAGTGGGGTGGATGGGGGCCTTTGGTTGGATTCAGGGATTGCGGCGGATGATCTGCGCAACCTGCTGGCGCTGCTGTGGCTCAGCACATTCGAGCAGATGCCGGACGTGACGGTGATGGACATGAAGCAGGTGCTGCGCCTCGTACGCGTGCAGCGGCACCGGCTGGAGGCCCGCAGTCCCTCCCCCAAGCGCCCCGAGACCACGGTGTGGGAGCTGGAGATGGTGGTGCATGACGACCGCAAATACCTCCTTGATCGCACCACCGGCAAGCTGTACCATGACACCAAGTACGCCCCCTATGGGGTCACCCACCGCTCATGCTCTCCGGCCACCAGAGATGGCCTCGCTCCCTGGGAGGCCCCTTCCTACAAAGCCCGCACAACACACACTCTAAGGCGCGATGCTGCGGCAGCTCAGGCAGCTCAGTCACCTCATTCAAACACGTTGCCGAGAAAGTAGGTACCGAAAGAGAAAGGCTTCTGATTGGTAGGACGTGCAGGCCATCTGGCCGAGGGCAGGTGGGAGACGGGCAGAGTGGCTGGTGGCTGCCGAGGAGCGACTTCTTAAGCCAGGGAGCCCTTTAGCCGGAGGGAAAGTCTCCCGGGAAGATTTCCTTCATTCCTGAAACGAACCCGACTCTCAGTCGTGGTAACTCTAAAGAAAGAACCTTTAAGTTGTGCTCGTAGAGCTGTATGCCCGCTTGCGGTACGAGTTGGCTACCTACTTATGTCATCATGTGTACTGTTCTGCACCTGCTGTATTAGTTGTACAGTGTTGTCCTCGCACAGCTGCCGGTAGCGCAGGTGAAGGGGGGGTGGAGGGAAACGCAGAAGCCTGGGAGCTTGAAACAGTGCACGCCTAGGTAGTGGGGTTGCTACAGGAGCTTCGCTTGGACCTACTTTCCATGTCTGGCTCTGCCACATAATCATCAGCAACTTCGGATGGACGGTTCATGGAAGCTTCTAAGCAATCTTGCCACGTGCTATAGGCAGACTTGGGGAAAGGAACCTGCGGGCTTAGCTGTAGCGCCGCCCTGGATAATGAGTGCGGTCTGCCTGGGCGCCTTTCGCTTCCCGGTTCTGCCCTTGTGCTGTCACTCTCGGGTGTCCGTGTGCACCCGCCAGCCATCGAACCCAATCGTGCAGAGTAAGAGGCGTCGCAGGGTGCCTTCGCGGGGTATGCATAATGCAGGCGCTGCCAAACCCCTGTTGCGAGCTGTTGAGCGCTGAAGCTGCCTCTGGCTTTCAGCAAGCCCCCCGCGGCCCTCCACAGTGACAGCGAGCGGCTTGGTGGATTGGCGGCAGGGACGAAGGTGATTGGCCGCAGCTCGCGGGCAAGCTGGTGGGAGGGCAGCTGCGCTTGACGTCGCCTCCCCCGGACCTTTTCACTGCTCTGGATGATTACCTCAAAGTGCACCGGCAAAGGCTGCGGGAAGTGTTCTCAGAGTTTGACCGGGATGGATCGAAGAATCTGGACGCAGATGAGCTCGGGCTGCTCATCCAACGGCTGCTGCCCTCTGTCACCGGCGACCAGATGCGCTACTTCCAGGTCTGCACTGACCTCCGCCCCTCTTGCATCCCATCCCTACCCCCGCGTGGGAGAGCAAGATTGCTGAGTGGTCCGCGCACCGCTTTCAAGGCGTCGCTGCATCTGGCCGCACAATCCATGGCAGACGCTTCTGGCCGTACAATCTACGGCTGACGCTTCGGCGGCCCTCGCACCGGAGTGGTCTGGTGCGCGCAGTATCTCGGAGGCCTGGCGGACCACCCAGGGGCGTTCTCGCGATGTATTGATGAGCCCGAAGCTGTCGGGATGATGGATATTGTCGGAGGCGCAGGGTAGGGTTTGGTGGCATCAATTGCAATGATGTGTGACGCGCTGGCGCGAGGAGAGTGACGGGGTTCTTGGCGTCCTGAGCATGGCTGGCCATCCGGTGGGCTTGCAGGCGATGCTGAGCGTGGACGGCGGTGGGAAGTTGACTTACGAGGAGCTCATCAGTGTGATCAAGGAGTGTCGTGCCATCGGATCTGATGTCCGCGCACGCTCACGGTCCGATTTGCACGGCGTCCTCGGCAAGCTCGCAGGCTTTGTGCAGGCACCGCCCGCCCCAGCCCCGCTCCTTCCCTCCCCACCCGCCCACATCTGCCTCCCCGAGATGGAGGCTTTGCACTGTGTAAGGAGCCGTTTCATAATGAATATTATAGCTGCCAGCTGTCAGCAGCAGCCACCACTGAGCGGGGCAATCTTCTGCAGCTCTAGGGGTAACACCCTGATCGCTCCTAGCCCTCTCGCCTCCTTTCTGCGGCCTTTCTGTCTTTGGCTCAAGACCCGCTGCATCCTCACCACGGCTGGCGCTTGTCTAAGGCTCAGTGTCGCATGGGATCAAGGCTGAGGCGCAGAGCAGCCGCTGTGCGCGTGGTGCATTTGGACCCTGCCTGAGGGCCGTGGTGGAGAATGAGACAGGAGAATCGCACCGCAGTGAATCGTCTGTTCCGGAAGTATGACCTGGTGAGCATGCGATCCGCCCCTTTGCCGTGCTTCTGCGGATGTTGGTGCGGGTGCCGCTGGAACCTTCTCGCAATCTTCGGCTCGCAATTTGTGAATGGGGCGACATAGGATGCACGGAGCGATGCTTCGTATGCAACTCTCAGACGTAGAGCCCGAGCGACAGGCGGGGGCTGCCACTTTGTTGTTGAAAGACTCCCCTGCAGATGCCATTTCCGATATCAGTCGGTGGTGTGACCGAACACCGTTTCCCCCCATCTTGTTGGAGCGCCCGCTGAGGAGGGTGTAGACCCGAGCGTTGCCAACGAGGCCGCCCGACTGCAAGGACTCGCGCCTACCTGCAAGTTGCATGCCTCACAAGGATGGGGCCTTAGCTGCCTAACTGGCGCAGTGGGTTGCTGCCAGCCCTCTGGTTTCTCCGCCATGCGCGTACCCCCCTCATCCGTTGAGCCAGCCTACGTGGCAGCTCCAGCCTCCGTCACATGAACAGTTGCTCATACCTTATTTGTATCCTCCTCACTCTGTGAGCCGGCCTATGTGGCAGCTCCAGCGTCCATCGCCTGAAGAGCTGCTCAGACGATAAATGGCTCAGACAGGACCTACAGAGCCATTCATGGGCCTCTTCGGTGTATCTGCCGAGGCCTCGCCGTGAGTGCACCGCGAGGGGGCCCTTTGTGCGGCACAGGGGCTCGCGCGCGGCAGAGTCGGCTTCTGATCTCGGGGGTACGATCTGTGCGAATGTGCGGCTGCAGGGCTCTTCGGGGAAGCTCCCATTAGCATCGATGGGGCAGATGGTGCGGGAGCTGATGGTCGGGATCTCCCCCCGCGATATGCGGCAGCTGCTCAATGATCTGAGCGTCCTCGATGCGGACGGTGACGGCCTGGTCTCCATGCGGGAGCTTGAGCAGGTCCTCAGGTGCTGCCCTGCGTGCGGCCCTGTCCTCACCTCAGTCCGTGTCCCTGGCACTGGGAGTGCGGTGCCAGCAGGGAACAGAGGCGCTGCAGGGAACTGAGGCGCTGCAGGGATGTCGGAGCCTTGAGCTGTGGTGTGATAACATGCGGGGTAATAATGGGGTTATTGACATGCTTGTGACGTTATGGCTGATGCGTTCATGATCATGGCAACGCCTCCATCATGATCATTGCAACGCCTCCATCATGATGCTGCTGCTGATGATGATGCTGATGCTGCTGATGATGCTGCTGCTGATGATGATGATGATGATCATGCTGCTGCTGCTGCTGATGATCATCATCATGCTGCTGCTGATGCTGATGCAGCCATTGGATAGGTCCTAACGGGAGTGGGATTGTGCGGACGGTCGTCAGGTTGGTCAACATACGCAAGACCATGCCGCAGGATAGCAAAGCCCTTCCGCCTGCACCTTCCACCCCGGTGGTGAGGACCTGACACGAGAGGACCCTCGGCTTTATCCCGGTCCAAGCGTTTCTCCCCTCCCCACGCGGGTCACTGAGCCCTCTGGCAGTGAAATTTGGGCGCGCCTTGCCCGCCGCGCACCTCCACGGCACCTCGCGCACTCCACGGACAATGACGCCAGTGACGCTCGCGTCCGCTCCCCATACCTTTGTGGCAGTGCTGTGTGTCTTTCCACCCGTAAGTATTTTCAGAAGAGGCAGCCGTGTGGGATAATCAGTGTGTGAGCGACTCCTGCGGAGCAGGAGTGGGCGCTGGAGGAGGAGCTCATCGCCGGGAAAATCTATCTTGTGGACCGGTCCACATGTAAGCCCCGCCCTCTTACATCCTGCGGTGGGCCGTTGCCCTCACCCGTCATTCTGCCGGCCGGGTGTGAGCTCCTGGCTGGCTTGTGCTCAGACCCCACGCCCTGAAACCCTGAAGTGGGCACCCTTCTTTTCTTATCTCTTTGCCAAACTATGACCAGTCACCATTGAGTAAAACACGCCATCCATCTCACACGTCCATCTCACACGTCCATCTCATACGTCCATCTCATACGCCCATCTCACACATCCATCTCATACGTCCATCTCACACATCCATCTCTATACGTCCATTTCACACGCCCATTCACACGCCCATCTCTTACGCCCATCTCACACGGCCCATTTCACACGTTTTCACACGTCCATCTCACACATCCATCTCACACGTCCATCTCATACGTCCATTTCACACGTCCATCTCATACGTCCATTTCACACGTCCATCTCATACGTCCATCTCACACGTCCATCTCATACGGTGAGTGTTAGTTTCAGTGTTTAAACCGCAGTTTCTATCTCACACACGGAGAGAGAGATGGCTCGAGCAGCTCGGGGGGCAGAGGTGAAACAGCTCCAGAGAAACGACAGCGGCCCCGGCGGTGCAGGTGTAGAGGGGCTCAGGTGGCCCAGTGAGGCTTAGGGGGTCCCATTCTTCACTGGTGAGCTCCGGAGAATCCGGATGAGTGTTCCGATGTGTGTGCTGAATCCTTTGATCCCTGGTGTGGGTACATAGTGCAGCCGATCTTTTATGGATATGTGATGCCAAAGGAGTCGGTCCAAGGATGAGCCGCACACACGCATGGCCGTGTTGTAGGTGGGCAAGCTCTCTTGAGACCAGGCTCTGGTTGCAGGATGGGGGCAGAGGGGTGGTCCTGGGCGTGGGCTTGGTGGTGCGGAGATGGCTCGAGCGGCTCGAGGGGCGGAGTGAACCGGCTTCAGAGGCACAGCAGCAGTGCGCCGGCAGGGCAGTTGCAGAGGGGCTCAGGTGACCCAGTGAGGCTCAGGGAGCAGAGGGGTGGTCCTGAGCGTTGGCTTAATGGCGGAGAGATGGCTTGAGCAGCTCAGGGGGCAGAGGTGATTCGACAATTGGTGGGTTTGGACCGGCGCGGTATGGATATGTGGCGTGAGTGTGGTGGCCTTGTGGGTGTGGGGGTGTCATCGCGTCTCTCAGCCAAGGTGTACAGCGACGTGGGCCCCAAGGGATGGCCTGCGCTCGTTGGGAAGCTGGTGCAAGGGCAACTGGTGCGGCGTGTGGCGCACGGCGCGTCGAATGCGGACCTCTTTGCGGCGCTCGACCAGTACCTCAAAGAGAACAGCAGGCGTCTCCGGGACCTCTTCGACGAGTTCGCCGTCAGGAGCCACGGCAAGCTCGATAAGGCCACGCTGGCCACCTTTGTCCAACGCCTTATCCCTGCTGTCACCCCCTCCCAGGTCTGTGGCCCGTGGTACCCGTGCATATCCCGGCCATTGACGCTAAATCCAGCTAGATCCCTGCGATGGTGGATTCCTTGCGTACGCGTCATTTGGATTTTGTCAGCGATAACTGTCTTTTGCCTACATCTGATGAAATAGAGGCGAGCGGGTGTGGCTATGCAAGATTGGATCTAGCTAGGCGAAAGATGTGACAACTTTTTTTCCCTGGCATAGTCATGCAGAGAATCTCCAAAAACGAGATGACACCTTATGGACGCATGGGTTAAGGAGGGCATGAGGCCATCTAAACTGTGCACACGCGCCTCGTGTCGGCAATAGTTCTGAGAAAGGCGGCCGATGAACAGCCTCCAAGCTTGCCGGCATTCCTCGGCGCCTTTGAACACGGCACACGCGCCTCTGTGCGGACAATCTGCCGTGCGCCGCAGCGGCACGATGAGCGCACTGCAAGTCGAAGAAACCGGGCCCACCGAAGGGTGTGTCCTGGGGGCACAGCGCAGCGCGCTGTTTGAGCTTGCATTGCAGCCGACACTGCGACACGTGTCCATATCTCGTGGCTCGGTCATCACGTCAGCTGCTGAAGGAGCTCGGCGTTGAGCGCGGAAGCGCGAGAGGCTTGCGGAGGGCGCGGCATGTGACGGGTGCATCTACAGCCGGTGGCGGCCCTGTGTGGACATCGTGCCTTCGAGGCAGGCAAGCCTCTCTGGCAGAGAGCTCGACTGATGCAGTGTCCTGCTGAGCCTGTCGCAGGTGAGGTACTTCCAGATCGTGATGGATCTCGACGGCGACGGCCAGGTGTCGTATGAGGAGATCATCGCCGTGATCCGCGAGCACATGAAGTCGCCCCCTGAGGGGAATGCTGCCTCCGAGGAGGTGCTGGTGAAGCTGAGCGCTCACGTGCAGAGGGCCCAGGCAAGGCCTTAGCAGCCCGCTCTGTTCAGCCTCACCACGCACCCCTGCCGCATGCAGACGGCCGGATCAGAGCTACCTCTCATCCCTTGTCGGTGCGGTGCTCGGGCAGGGCACCCAGCGCATGGGTCTCGGTATGATGGACGCCGTTCCCACGAGGCCCATTCCTGCCCCTTGAATGTGGCGCGGTGGGAGCCTGGGGGGAGGTCTGAGGGGGGTCGAGGCGCAGATCTCAGTGCAGGAGGTGTTCACAAGGCACGACCGCGACCGCAGCGGCCGCCTGGAGGCTGGCGAGCTGCCACGGCTTCTCCAGCGTCTCATGCCCGGCCTGACCCCTCAGGACACGCGCACCTTGCTGGCGCACCTGCACGCTCTTGACACGGATGGCGACGGGACGCTTTCACTGCAGGTGCTGGCTCCAGCGATTCAACCATAAATCCCCGTACACAGCTCGCTGCTCTGCGCCGCGCCCATATGATGAAAGCTGTTCTTGGGCGTGAAGCGCCTGCCCACGTGATCCCCCAATATTTTTAGCTTACATGAGCTTGCTTCTTCACCTCGCCCCCGAGGCAAGTAGGTGCATGTGCTCTGAGGCATTGCTTCCACTTGTCGCGACTGACACCGCACATTTGCGTAAGGCGCAGCCGGGTGGTGGGCAATCGGTGGATGGTTCGCAGGAGCTTGCCAGCGGCCTGCGGCTGGCGCAGTTCCGGCGTCGGCCCTTGCGAGCGGCCGCTGTCTCGGCGCCCGGGCTGGAGGTTTGGAGCCTGGAGGCCTTGGAGCACGATGGCAGCACCCTTCTAGTGGACCGCACTACGGGTATGGTGCAGATCAGTGCACTCTCTGGTGGCGTGTTGGATGGATACTTCCTCCTGGGCTCTGCCGTTCCGCTCCGCTAGCGGAGCTATGTATGGAGTTGCACTCGGCTTGCTGGTGCCCATACAGCCCTATGTAAACCCTGGTGGACGCGCCAGGCCTGCGCTATAGGGTGAGTGTGGAGCGACGTGGCGCCTGCGAGATCTGCGGGGTGATGGAGGAGCAGGGTCGGTGAAGCGCAACCTGGCTTTGGGTGGGTGAGAGCAGGTAGTGTGTACCAAGAAGGACGGAGCGGCGAGTGGCCCCAGCTGGTGGGTCGCCTGGAGGGCGCGCGGCTGAGCGGCACGCGGCTGGAAGGCGGCCACGTGGTGGAGCAGAAGCGCCGCCCGGAGCTGTTCTCGGCGCTGGATACGTACCTCAAAACCAATGAGCAGTCCCTAAGTGACGTCTTTGCGCGCTTTGACGATGACCGAAGCGGCGCCCTTGATGCCAACGAGCTCCCGGGGGTGCCCCCCACTCTTCCCGGCTTCTCGCCCTCTGCTGCATACGCAAATTCTCGAAAGCAGGCTCCCAACGCACAGCCCGGGCCACGACACCTCCCCCATGGTGTAGATCCATACGCCCAGCTATAGGACCGAGCCACCTCTGCCCGAGCTCTCCCACCTATCATTTAGCAATCCGCAGCTTTCGGTCGTACAGTGGATTTGGAAGTGACCTCTGAAAGCCACCTAGGATGACCCAACGGTGCATCGCCGGCGTGCCACGCGGGCGCCATTGGGAGTGCTCATAGAACACCCCTAGGGGCGCGGGGCAAGCCCAGGGAATGTGGCGTCCCGTGTGCGCCGATGCCTGTGAGGGGGGGAGGGAGGGAGGGCTCGCCGCTTTGCAGCTCCTGCGCGCACTGATGCCGGGAACCACGTCGGCAGAGATGGCTCACTTTCAGGTGCTGTCAAACCCCTCACCTCCTCCCGCAGGGGGTCCCACTGACCTCTTGTATACCGGCTGGGGCTCTCTGATCAATCGGTGCCTCGGCCTGGGCGAGGGTGGTGATGGAAGGTCCAGGTACGGTAGGCTGTCGCCTGAGCTGGCGTTGACATTGCATGGATCCACCACCGCGCATCCCTCATCGTTGTGCTCCTCCATGGTCGGCATTTGCCGGTGCCGGGCCGGGCTAGCATGCCCAAGAGGTTGGAGCGGAAGGGTGCAGTGGTGTGACGCGGGTGGCGGTATGCGGCGGTGCTCGGAGCAGGTCATGCTGGACATCAATGGGGATGGCAAGGTGACCCTGGAGGAACTCAAGTCGGTACTCAGGGACATTATGAAGGCACGTCCTCGGGGGAAGGGGTCGGGGAGGGGGGTGTTCTGACCTGCTTAGATTTGAAGGGCGGAAGTGAACACCGTGGTTCCTGCCAAGTGGCGTGCGAGCTGCTCGATGTGCCTACCCCACGACGTGAACAAGCCCTCGCAGATTCGAGTGATCGTGCCAATCATGGGATTGGCAGAGATAAGCCGAAAACTCCGCATTGATCACTGATGTCGTCCCACATCGCCGGCGCACATTCTGCCGCATTGCAGTATCTGATTATTTAAGCTCATCAAGTCCTTTGACGCAATGCTCGAAGACGAGCGATCCTGGAAGCGACTCCTGAAGCAAGGCTAGAAGCCCCCAGGTGGAGGGTAGATAGTGGCGGGCATTCTGTCGCTGATCAGTTCTTCCTGCCGGATGGGCAGATCCCGCCTTCAGGGGTGGAGCGGGTCTCCGGATAGGTCTATAGAGATGAAGTGCTCACATCCGATGGCCCAAACTATACCAATAATGCCACGTGTCGTGGATCTCTCTTGCTCGGTCTTCTTGCGGCCTCAGTGGGATGTGACGGACGGCCGCCAGGCGTGCACTTGTTCACTCGCACCACTGCCTCCTGTTTCGCTCTGATGAGGTGCCCAACAGCAGGGCCATCAATGTGAAGTCATCCAGGCCGCTCAGCTCCAGGAGCCGGCGTTGTGTAGAAAGCATTCAGCCGCAGGGCCGTTACTTGGATATTCCTCTCACGAAGTGAGAAAAGCCTCACATTCAGCCCCGGGTGGCGGCCGGCGGGACACGTACAGCACGGAGGGTTGGTGACCGACGGGACCTTGGGAAATTCTTGGGACGGGGGGGGGGAGGGGGGCCACTCCCCAGATGAAGAAGTCGCAGGATGGCTCCGGTGCTGCGGCGATGGGGTCCCCTTGCAGCGCGTCTGCGCCCCCTGCGCTGCGAGTGTTCAGGGAGATCTTCCAGGCGGACCTGCGTGCGATGCGCCGGGTGTTCCGGCAGCACGACAAGGACGGCGCCGGCTTCGTGACGCGGCGGGGACTCATCCAGGTGCTCTGGCGGGCCGCACCCTTCCGGCGGCTGCTGGCCGCGCACAGCCAGTGCTCGCCATCGCCGGGATGCCTGCTGCGACTGGAGCCTTCCTTGCTTCACACGGAATCACGCGGGCGGCATAGGGTCCCATGCCCCTCATCGTGAGCCTGAGAGTGATGCTTGCAATTGGCATGCGAAAAGGGAGTGCTGCACTTCAGTCAGGCGGCTGGAGATGATGTCATGCTGCACTGCAGTCAGGCGGCTGGAGATGGCGTCATGCTGCACTGCAGTCAGGCGGCTGGAGATGCGTCATGCTGCACTGCAGTCAGGCGGCTGGAGATGATGTCATGCTGCACTGCAGTCAGGCGGCTGGAGATGGCGTCATGCTGCACTGCAGTCAGGCGGCTGGAGATGACGTCATGCTGCACTGCAGTCAGGCGGCTGGAGATGGCGTCATGCTGCACTGCAGTCAGACGGCTGGAGATGGCGTCATGCTGCACTGCAGTCAGGCGGCTGGAGATGATGTCATGCTGCACTGCAGTCAGGCGGCTGGAGATGGCGTCATGCTGCACTGCAGTCAGGCGGCTGGAGATGATGTCATGCTGCTCTGCATGCGAACCATATGCCTTCAAGGTTTTTGCTTTGTGTGGCGCCAAGGATTACGATAGCAGCGTGGCATAAGGCGGCATCTCCAGAGCCATGAGATCATTGGGGCTGTCCTGGGAGAAATCAAAATGCGTCTTCTCAAGACCGGCTGAAACAGATCACTTGTGAAACCGTTTGGTGGCGTCATGTTTCAGGCAGGCCTTCGAGCAGTCCGTGCATTTATACCGTCATAGCCAGCCATGTTGGAGCTCTCGACGGTTCACGACCACGTGGTGGTGTGGGCAGGTGGTGTAAAGTGGCACCGGAGGGAGGGGGCGGTGAATGCAGGTGACCAAGGAGGTCATGCAGAGCAGCCCCACAAAGGCGGTGACGAACGCAGAGCTGATCCAGACTCTGCGCTCCCTGCTCATGCAGCTGTTTGAGCTGCAGCACGTGGAGGAGTCCGGCAAGACCACCTTCCACCACCTGCTGCAGGCCATGCGCCTGCTCCATGTGAAGCACACCTTCCCCGCCACCCAAGCCCCCCCTGCGGTGCGACCCTGTTCCTCAATCCCTAGACGCATGTCCCTCCTCCACCCGTATTTGCAGTTCACGCCGTGCTTTTTTTCGTGCCTACGTTTTTTTGCCACCATCGACACCAATGAGACCTCTTGTACGTATGACTCCCGGCGTGCTCCAATTTTAGAGTTGTGCTAATGCGGTGCTTTGACTCCTCTGTGGCCTCTTGTGAGAGGGTTGTGCTCAGATCCAGCGCTTTGATGGATGGCAGGTACCACATAGGGGTCAGCCCGCAGCGAAAGTGGGAGCACCGGCAGATCGGCAGGCCCCTGCAGTTTCCTCCGCCGACGACTGGGAACTCGAGGAGCTCAGCTTCAAAGGGCAGAATCTCTTGGTCGATCGAGCCACAAACAAAGTGTATTTTGACTGCCGGCAAGACCCCGACTTTTTCACATTCGTCGCCCCCTTCCTATCCCCCGACTTCACCTCCTTCCCTTCACGCATAAATCGTTCACCCCACCCCTAGACATGTATTACTTGACGTATGCTTAAGAGTTTGAGTCTCTCATGAGGGGCTCCAGGATTCAAGTCGCGTGAGGGGCTCCAGGATTCAAGTCGCGTGAGGCGCTCCAGGTTTCAGACCAGACAAAGGGCTGTTGGGTCCCATGTTGTGCGAGGGTTCAACGTTGTGAGTCACATGAGGGGCTCGAGACTCCGCCTTTTAAACGAATGCGGCATTCCCCGTGCTGTTGGGGGCGTCCGCTCACGTGCGGTCTCTCCTCCTGCAGCGCATGAATTGAGTGCATGGCGCTGAGGGGAGCGGAGACTGGCACTGTGTGACAGGGACAACGAGTGGCCGCAGCTGGCAGGGCAGCTGGTGGATGGCACGGTGCAGCTGCGGCATCAGGTGGAGGACGTGTTCGACAGCCTGGACCGCTATCTTAAAGCCAACAAGCAGAAGCTGCGCGAGGTGTTCGACGACTACGACCGCGACCGTAACGGCTCGTTGAGCGAGGGGGAGTTGACGAGCATGCTGAAGCAGCTCCTGCCCGATGTCTCCCCGCCGCAGGCCGCTTTCTTCTGGTCCATGTTCGACGTGGACGGCGACGGCCGCGTCACCTACAACGAGCTGGTGGACGTCCTCAAGGAGTGCCGCACCACGGGCGCCTCGATGCGCACGCGTGCGGATAGCACGAAGGTGGCAGATGGGCTCTCCGACCTCGCGGCCGCCTTCAGGGAGAGGAGGGTCTGCGCCCTCCACAACTCCCGCCTGTTGCGCCCTCCACCCCTTGAGTGTCAAGTGTGCCGAGCTGCTTGTGGCAGAGAGCAGCGCTGTCATCCTTCCACATCGTAGCACAGGTTTCCAGGGGAAAGCCCCTCTTCTGTGAAGCATATCTTACCCGTCTGGGATCAGCATTCCGTCACAGTCTCGATTCATTGCACGCACCACCTTCAGGGTGGCATAAGCTCGCCGGATCTAGCCTCCTTGGACAGAGATCGGAGATGCAATTCAGTTCACAAGCATGACGACATTCTACACGGAAATGTCCATTCCATAAACCACCGAATCGGTCATCAGCTGACATCGTCATGGCATCGCCATTGACCGTTCGCCTTATTTCAATGTGTGGTGACAACGAGTTGCAGCCGGGAGAGATGCCGCAGCCTAATGCCCTGAAGAGCTTGTTCTGACACACTGTCAGCGGTGACATGGTTGGCATGGTGTCATCTACACGAGTAGTTGTGGCATGCCCTGACGCAGAGGGTGCACTCCAGAGGGGGGCGCCGCAGAGGCAGACTGCGCCGGCTCTGCTGCTCCGATCCTGGTTGGACACCTGTCCTCGGATGCAGTGTCGGCGGTGGCGAATGAGCCGCCTCCTCTAGGATTGTTTAACCCTTGGCACCCGGCGTGACCCCGGGCGCTGTGCCCATTCGGGCTTGGATATTCCTTGGCTGAGCAGGAGGAAGCGGTACGGCTGTTTTCGAAATACGACACACGCAGAAGTGGCACTATTTCCTTCAAGGACACTCTTTGTCTTGCGCGGTGCGTGCCGCTGCTGACCTAGCCAGCCTCGCCCCGCCTTGCAGGAGGGTCTGCTTCGCCACCTTGTGGCTGCGCCCGGCTTTCCACGTCACCTCCTTCCTGCCAAGAGGTCTTCAGCTAACATTAGTGCGGAGAGGAGCTTTTGTATTCCTCGGGCGAGGCACGGGAGTAGAGCAGGCCGCGCGGTGTGTCGATGTATTATTATCCGTGCATGTGTCGAAGTCAGCGAGTTTTTGGTCTTATAGATTGTGATTGGACGTGGCTGGAGCGTGCAGAGAGATTGTGCCGTCCATCTCGACTGCGGAGCTGCGCACGATGCTGATTCATATGAACGAGATCGATGTCAGCAGCAGCAGCCACATCACCTTACCGGAGCTCTTACAAGTGCTGCACCTGAGCCGGCCGCGGCGCCGAGCTAGCATCAATGGAGGCGGAGGGCCCCCTGCACAGGCCAGGAGCTCTACGGCAAGCACCACCGCCAGTCGCATCGGGGCCGTCGGCGCCCAGCCGCGATATGGCTCCCCCTTGCGGCACTCCAGCCGCTCGAGGTCGCCCACATCTGATCACTCCCCGGAGCGGCAGCGCGATGACGCCCAGCGCGATGACGCCCAGCGCTACCTTGCAGAGCCGGGCACTCCCCCACCAGCACTCACAGCCATCGGCGGCGCCGACACTGAGGGTGGTGCTAGAAGGTGAGCCTCTTACCGCCAGGTCCCCTCTTTTTTTTTTTTTTTTGCTCTGCCTACACGCCTCAGCCCCTGCCCCTGGCCTCAACGGCTCAGCGTCTCGCTCCCCTACACGCCTTGCTCTGGCGTCGCCTTCAGAGCTCCACACCTCAAACCGCTCTTCCCTGCCCCACCCCCGGCCTCCGTACATTGCCTCTCGGCCTTGTTGGGTTTCCCCTCTGGGATCCCATCTGTTCTGAGTGAAGATGTGAGAGCGGTCCAGTGGCATCACAAGCCGCTACCACACCGCACCGCAAGGCACCGCGAGGTACCGCAAGGCACCGCAAGGCAGCCTTCGCGAGTTTGTAGTGAAACTGTTTGGACCTATGTTATGTCTCTGCTCCATCCACCGCACCTCTCGAGTTCTCTGTGCAGTGACCTTCGATCTCCGCGTTATAGATGTCGGTAATGATCGATCGGCATGCTAATTTCACGCCGCCTGGTCTCGGGCGGGAGCGCAGGCGGCAGGACCCCGAGGAGACGGGGCGGACGCGGGGAATGGGGCGGTCGCGGAATCTAAATTCTTCGCCGGAACGGGACCGGCTGCCGGCGGCCATGGACGAGTGGGTGCTCCACGAGGCCGTGCACAGCGGGCTGGACCGGGTCTTTTTGGTGGACAAGTTGACGGGTAAAGTGTACCATGATGTGCGGGGGGAGGAGTGGCCGCGGCTCGCGGGGTGGCTCCTGGGAGAGCAGATCCACCTCATCGGAACCGGGCGCTCCCCGGACATCTTCGACAAGCTGGAGGAGTATGTCCGACTCAAGCGCTCAAGGCTGCGGGAGGTGTTCGATGAGTACGACGCGGACGCTAGCGGGTCCCTCGACTCCGCCGAGCTCGCACGTCTGCTCATCAAAATTCTCCCGGATTGCACCGCGTACCAGCTCCGCCACTTCCAGGCAGGCTTCGTGTGATCTCTTACCTCGCATCCAACCTAGGAGTGATGACCGTAGGATCTTGAACATTTGCGTTTGCCAGGATCCTTCCTCCCGGAAGCGTGGATCCACCATCTTACGTTGTGCTCCTAACGGAGTACTTCAGGTGGGGTGGCGTGATGCACAGGTTTGGGAAGATTATGAGGAATAAAGCGCCCTTCTTTTCATCGAATCTAGGTTTTGTCGCAGACAGCGCACGGGCGAACATTGTTGCCTAGAATGAGCCATTCCGGCATGGGAGGCGCCGACAGTGATGCCTGCATCATCAGGGCCTGGTGTGCAGTGGAGGTACTCTGAGTGTGGAGGGACGCCGCGGCGCTGGTGGGGCTTCGCGTCCTCAGGGGATGCTGGACATGGACGGGGATGGCAAGGTGTCTTACGAGGAGTTTGTCACGGGGGTGCGGGAATGCCACCACGTGTCATCCGACGTGGCGGACGGGAGCCATCAGGTTCGCGGATCACTTCACCTTCAGTGGCAGCGGCGCACGTTCACGGCCTGTCTCACGCATTGTCTCACGCATTATCTCACGCATTGTCTCGCGCACTGTCTCACGCATTGTCTCGCGCACTCTCTCACGCACTGTCTCACGCATTGTCTCGCGCACTGTCTCACGCACTGCGAAAGTCAGTCAAGCACGGCAAATGGAGAGAAGGGATACCATCATTCACTGAGCTGCCGTGGAGGGCCTCCGCTGGGTGTCCCTGCATCGTTTCCCTCGATGTGGTCAAGTATGGATGTGGTCAAGTACGGCTGTGGTCAAGTACGGCGCGCGACAGCCACGCCGCGTTGGATCATGGCCCAAGGCATCCCTCGCTGTCACTGTGACGCCATTACGCTTCAAAGGAAGGCTGTGTAGGTGATTGACCGACACCTTGAGCGAGAGGTGGGAAGGCGGGGGCGGACGTGGCGGGGAGGTGGGTGCGCGGCTCGCAGGACGGCGGCAGAGTGCTGGAAGGCCTTCGCCGGCTGGTGCAGGCGAACCACGGGCTGCTTCGACAACTGTTTCACGAAGCGGATTATGATGGTGATGGCGGGCTGGACATGGTGGGCGTCGCCCAGTTCATGCGCGAGCTGGTGCCCAACATTTCCCGCCAGCATCTGCGCTATTTGCTGGCCGAGCTCGCAGCTGCCGACCTCGACGGTGACGGCAGCACAACCCTCACTGAGCTGCTGCAGGTGGGCCTCCCCATCCCTTCTCACCTGCCGCAAGCGCCTCACTCTGCGCCGCCTGTACAGCCCGACGTTCCCTTCTCACCTCCCCAATCCCGCCTTGCCCTACGCCGCCCCCGGAGCCCTTCACCTCTGGCACTCCCTTTCGCTTGCTGTCGCCTGATCCCAACCCCAGTTTCGCTTGGACGCACCCAGCTTGCCCCTCCTGACCTCTCCAACTCCCACCCTCCGCGCAGCAGCAAGCTGCCCAGCCCTCGGCTGCTTCCTCCGCCAACCTCCGGGCATCGGACACGAGCTCAATGCAGCGCCACCTTCGCGGTGCAGATCTCTCCGCATTCCACATCTGCGGTTGTACCTCCAAGCCTTGGTTGTCGCTGCAGAGGGGTGCCCGGGTCTGCTGCGTGCGACGTGTGTCGGGGCTGGCGGGCTGTGGGCATTGTCAGGTGCTGCGCCTGGTCAGGGTCTCGCGCGTCCCCCTGGGGTTTGGCAAGGCCAAGCCCGCCAAGGACTGGATGCAGCGCAGCTTCTCCGTTTCCCCGAGCAGCAAGGCCGGGCGTGATCAGCGCGGGCGCTCCCCAGGGCCAAGATCGCGCCACGACGTGGAGTCCAGCCGCATGGTGAAACTCCACCTTCGAAACTTTACAACCCAGTCACGTCTGACACCCTTCCGGAGAGTTCTGACGCCCCTACACTGCGCTGGAGGGGGGTATCTCTTCACTGCGATGCGGCATCCGAGAGGAGGAGAGTGCGCTGCGGCGGAAGTGGCCGCGCCGCCCTGGCCTGTTTGAGTGTGGCAACGGACGATTTTGTGGTGGGATGGGTGTTGGCATGGGAGCGGGCCAGGTTCCGGTGACACCGCGCGGCCTGTTTGGCACGCCTAAGCGCGCGGCAAGCCCGGCTGCCACCCCATCATTATCCCCATCACGCCGCGCCAGACCACCTCCGTTCCGTGCCTCCGCGTTCGAGGGCGAGGATCTGGCAGATGAGGATGAGCGGTCGCCGAGCCCGAGCCCGCGGCGCATGCGCAACTACGCCAAGCCGCGTGTTGCTGCGGCGTCCCAGCGCGTCTCCCCTGGCTCGAGCAGCCTCAACGCGAGCGCCGTGGACATGCGGCGCTCCGTGACCCGCGACGGCAGCGACCCCTTCTTCCCTGCACTCAATCACCAGCTGGTCGACGAGTGGGTGCTGGAGGAGCTCCCCTACAAAGGCGTCCAGTACCTCGCCGACCGCACCACCGGTTCGTCGCCCGCGCCACGGCCACGCCGGCGAGCTCTGCCCGGGTGAGCCTGGAGTCGGGAGCTCACCGGTGGTGTGCAGTCCAAGCACACACATGCTTGAAGCTCGCGTATGCGCACGCTTTTAGCCGAGACTTCGCCGCCTTCCCATGTCCGCCCGTCAGATGCCCAAGCCACTGCCTAGCCCCTGTGGCTTTGGAGGCTCCAGGCGCTGATTTGGGCGCCCGGCGGGTGGGACTGTAATCACACTGCATTGTGCCTCAGCGGAGGCCGGGCGATCCAGGGGCCTCCGGGCTTGCCGCGGCTGTGGATTTGAGGGTGGATGCCCAATGTGGGGGCGCTACTCCACGGACACCAGGCGATCCTTATTGAGTCTCCAGCTCGGAGACTCGGGCGGAATCTGAGTGCTGTGGCGAGCGGCGTGCAAGACACAGCTCAAGCATGGAAGGTCGACGCGCAGCGCTGGGTGTGTGGGGCGCAGGGAAGGTGTATCTGATGCAGCGCGCTCACGAGTGGCCGCACATTGTGGGGCGCCTGGTGGGGGGCCGCGTGGAGTTCATCCCGAAGGCGGACGACATCTTCCAGGAGCTCCGGAAGTTCATGCACGAGCACCGCAAGCAGATGCACAAGGCGTTCGCCAGCTTCGATCGAGACCAGAGCGGGCTGCTGGACATAGCGGAGCTCGGCCACTTTGTGAAAACCCTCGCGCCGAAGGCCACGCCCCGCCAGATCAAGTTCGTGCAGGTGCGTGCGACACGGATACCCGCTGCGGCTGCGGAATGCAGGGGCTTGCTGGGCCGGGCGAGAGTACAGGGAAAGTGATGCATCGGAGCGGAAGTGCTTGAGGAGGTGGCGGGAGATGAGATGAAGCTGTCCAGAGGCAAGCTCGTCGCGGCACTTGGGGGAGATTGCAGGTAGTCGATGTCCAGGTCGGACCGGCGGTGTGATGTCACCTGAGATGCAGGAATAGATGTTGGTGAAGCCACTCCTTCTCTGAGCCGTGAGCAGGCTGCGGCCTATCTGCCAGCATGGTTTTCGCCGGATTCTAAAGAGGGGAGCTGAGCTGGCCAGGCGATGCTGGACGCGGACTCGGACGGCCACGTGTCGTACAAAGAGTTCACAGAGTCGGTGGAGGAGTGCTCGAGGCTGGGCGCGGAAGCCGGGGGCCCTCAGGGCGCCACAGGGGCGGTCCCCAAGCCCCTGAAGACGGTGTCCCAGTTCTTCCTGGACAACCTTGGCGACACGCGGCGCATTTTTGAGCAGTTCGACCTCGACGGCAGCGGCGCGTTGGATCAGAAAGAGCTGCGGCACATGGTGAAGCGCACGTTTCCCCTCATCTCCCGCCAGGAGACCCGCAGCCTCCTGGCAGCCCTCGACCGCGTCGATGTGGATGGAGATGGCAAGGTACGTGCGCCCGGCGTGCAGTCCCCGTGGGGCTAAGGCGCTGATGCAGGGAATGTGCATCGATGAGAGTGCCCGAAACAGGGCTCCCTGCCACTCATGTTGCATGCCTTCACTTCCTCGAATCCGCCTTCCCCGTGGCTCGGCTCTGCGTTTCGAGCAGGGAGGGGGGGCGTGCGGAAAGTACCCTGCCAACCAACATATGTGAGTCTAGTCAGCATCCGCGCAGGGGGTTGGGGACATTCCTTTCACACCGGGGAGCGCTCCCCCAAGTTCCCGGGGCGCAAATACCCTGTAGAGTGATCTCGAGCACTTGAGATACGAGGTGTAGTTGGTAGGTGCCGTGGCTCCAAAATCTGAGGGCTGCTCGGCACTCCTCGTTCACCATCGAGATTGGAAGAATGGAATTTTGGTGTCAGCCAGGCCTGGTCACGGACCAGCAGAGAGTGGAGCACTCGTGCGACTGTGGGACGCGGCGAGCAGTGCTTCTTTGTGGTGATCTGCCCGAGGGCGCGTTCAGGCTCCGTTTTTCAAGGGGGTTCGCTGTGGTGTGACGGGCAGGTGAGCTACAATGAGCTGATGCAGGCGCTGCGTCTACTTAAGATTGTGGTGGTCCCGTGCAAGGTGGGTTGCCTGGCCGTCCCGCCGAGGGTGGTGGGCGCGCGGAGGGCACGCGAAGCTCGCACAGATCTTAAGGGAGAGCCTGTTAGTATTGGCCAATGCCCGAGGTCATAACATAGCGCGCGCTCTCCATATTTATTTTCATCGAATCAGTTGAATATCCGCGCTTCCACGAGTGAAATCAGAACACCCTCCTCAAGACAGCGGGGGGCTGTGGGCGCCAGGCAACCTCCGTGGAGGTGCAGGACTACGATGAGCTGCCAGCCGCTCCGGAGTGGGTCCTGGAGGACTTCTTCGATCGCGGGCGAGCCTTCCTGTTCGACCGGCGTACAGGGAAGGCTTACTATGATAGCGGAGACAGCGCTTGGCCGCAGCTTGCGGGGCGCGTGGTGCAAGGTCAGGTGTTCTTCTCGCGCGAAGTGTTCGACATCTTCGCCGCCCTCGAAGACTTCTACCGCGGCAACCGCCGCCGCCTCAAGGTCCCCCTCCCCCCCCGCGCCTCCCCAGTCACTGACCCCATTCGCCGGACGGCTGCCACGTACTCTCTGGCAAATGCTGCTGCGGACTTTTTGAGACTTTGAGACACGCTCGCATAGAACCGAGGAGGGGGCAGGAGGAGCGTCGTTGGAAGAAGCGGCTCCCTCATTCCCGTGTCGGGTGAATGCGGCGCCTGCACGCCAGCTTGCAGGGGGCACTTTCCATCCACCCAAGTCCCCCATGGGCGCGCGCACGTGTAGCTCCGGAAACCGGAGTTGAGCACCGTGGCACGAGGAGAAGCATTGGACCTGGGGGTGATTCCGGCGCGGCTCGAGGAGGCGTGCAGGAGCTGTTCGACGACTTCGACACGGACCGCAGCCAGGCAATGGAGAGCCGGGAGCTGGCCCACCTGGCGCGCCACATCCTGCGGGAAGCGGTGACGGAGGCTGACCTGGAGTTCTTCACTGCAATGCTGGATGCCGACCAGGAACCAGCCATCAGCTACGACGAGTTCACCTTTGCCATTGGGGACTGCACTCTGCATGCCCGCGCCGCGCGCGAGGAGGGCAGCGGCATGATGGAGCCGGGAGGCCTGAGCCGCCTCGCCTCCGCTTTCAAGCGCCAGCTGCAGGTCCGTGCCCCGCACCAACCAGGCGCAAGTCTCTTCCCATCGCACCCACCGTCCTGCCAGCTGCCAGATAGTCCTTCCCACCACTCTCAAGCCAGCCACAGGTACGTTGTGCCCCCTCCAACCACCTGAAGGCCCCCTACGTTCCCCAGCCAGCCGCAGATTCCACAACTTTCCCAGCCAGCTGCAGGACCCTTCCCCCACCACTCACCCCATATTGAAGGCTGGCTTGGCACTGTTTGGCAACTCACATTGCCGTGCTCTGCGTTTTGTGCGCCACGCTCCAAAACCACTCCCCCTCCCTCCCTCCCTCCCTCCTCCCTCCCTCCCTCCCTCCCTCCCTCCCTCCTCCCCTTCCGCCCCTCCCGCCCTCCCTCCCTCCCTCCCTCCTCCCTCCCTCCCTCCCTCCCCTCCCCCCTCCGCCTCCCCGCCCTCCCTCTCTCCCTCTTTCCCTCCCTCTTTCCCCTCTCTTTCCCTCCCTCCCTCCCTTCCTTCTACTCCCTGTCTCCCCCCCCTCTCTCCTACTTCCTCGTGGTAGCACTGCGTGGCACACAAGGGTTTGGGATGAACGTCATGGGCCTCGAGGACATATGCCATATTGAGCTCAGAAGTCTGAGCCGATTTTTTCTTTGTTCGGCGCTGCTGGAGTCATGATGCACATGCACTAGGAAGTGATGGAGACAATGCGCCACGTGGCAAGCCGGATTTGTGAGCATCAATCTTCGCCGGCTCATCAGGGTGGCCGTCGATCCCTCGCAGCGCCTCCTGTTAGGGGAGATGCTCATCTGCGCTCCTCCGCCGCTCGAGGCAACGTTTCCTTCGCCACCCTCCTCGCAGAGATGCCACTCTGGGGCCTGGCGACGCCGGCTTCCCCTGTCTCCTCCGGGTGTGCTCTCATGCTAAGTTGGGGTTAGTTGGGGTTACATGGAAACGCCTGCTTCTCGGTGAAAAAGGATTCCGAGTGTCTTCCCCTGCTGCCTCGCCCCCTCTTGCTCCCTCTCGCTCCCTCTGCCTGCCACCCGCCTCACCCATCGACTTTCAGAGGGAGATTCGAATTGACAAGCCTGAGGATGACTCAGGGCACGGGGAGGGGGGCACTGCGGATGGACACAGAAAGCCGAGGGCTGTTACCGCGCTCTGTGCATGCCCGGGGGAGCCGGGCGCATGGAGCTGTCAAAGCTCGGGGCGCTGGTCCGGGAGGTGTTCCCGAAGGTGATGCCTCGGGCTGCCAGCCGCGAGCACCCTCCGCATTCCGCACTGCGAGGATCTCTCGGGGTGTCGCGCGAGGGTCTCACGCCAGAGTCTCGCTGCCCGCCCCCATTCACCTTTCGATCCCCCATCAGAGGGCGTCTGTTGCCCATGGCAAGTGTGAAGCCGTCTGCGTAAATACAGCGAGGTGAAGGGGAAATTATTTTCGGAGTTGCAAGGACATACTTACTAACTGCTAGGGTTGGTTGAGTTCGCGGGGATGTGAACGGCGGGCAACTCGGGATGGAGGGCTGCGTGGGTACTGCGCAGACCTCCGTGACCGAGCTGCGCGCCCTCATGGCGAGCGTTCACCAGCTAGACCTGGACGGGGACTCGACCTGCACCCTCGAGGAGATCCTGCAGGCGCTGCGTGTGGTGGCGGTGCGCCGGGTCGGGCCAGGCATGGCGGCCCCGCCAGCCCATCTCCACGCCTCGGCCTCCGCGCGTCTGCCGGAGGAGCCGACCGGCAGCCGTGGCCAGGCCTCCAGGTCGTCCAGGTCCCGCAGCGGGGAGCGTGGACGGTCCAGGGAGAGCGTCCATTGGGAAGACGAGGAGGAACGAGCACTACGGAGGTCCTCGGCGAGGGGGCGACCGAGTGGCTCCATGTGTGCTGCACCCCCCCACCCCCTCCTCCCATGGCACTGGCTCGGAAGGCTCAGCATCAGTGTATCGCCGGTATCAAGCGCGCTGTGCATGAATCTTGCAACAACGAGAAGCTCGCATCAGTCAGCTTTGGAGTGTCCTCTACGGGCTGGTACCTGGCTCCACTGCAGCAGACGTCAAGCAGCCCATCTCTGGAGCTCGCTGCCCGCATCTGGCAGGTGTGCGGGTGTGGGTGTCCGGGGAGGACTCAACTGGATAAGGGGTAATCGTCAGGAGGGGGAGGGAGGCGGAAGGGTGCACAGGGGTCCCTCAAGGGAATTCGCCCGCATGTCTCTGCACGAGCTTGGACCTACAGTGAGGCGCAGCGGCGTGGTGGTGGATGACCCCTACGGGCCAAACGCGAAGGTTCCTTCTCCCTAAACAACACGTTGGATTTGAAATATATACTTCTATATATAGGATGTCTATATATAGGATGCACTTAGCAGCTGTCCTTTGACGTCTTATCCAGCGCTTCTGCGCTCTGGCTGATCGCCACAGCTTTGGGAATCTAAGGCTGGCTCCCAGCTGATGCCATGTGTCAAGCGACAGGTCGGTGCATCCAATAGACAAACACCTGCGCCTCGGCGCAACCTCAGGCGCAACCATATCTCATGAACGCATGCGCACCCGCGATCTCGCGCAGCGCGCTCACCCAGCGAGGGGCCGGGGTAGGGGGTACGCACGTGGCGACCGCTCTGCGGCGTGCAGCGGCGCCTACAACATTTCAAGTCCGTTGAGCTGTTTCGCCTTGAGCGTCGCCCCTCGCTCAGTCAGAGTCAGGGCGCGTTGATCGGAGGCGGACATGGTGGAGAGGAGGTCGTGCCGAGAGGAGTCTGTGCGGGCGTTGGTGGTGGTGTAGGCGCTGCGCTCGCTGAACGGGGACATCTACGAGGTGTCGGGCCAGGCCGCCGGTCTCGGCGGCGGAGGGCGGGCGCCACGCTCTCCCAGGCGCCGGCAGAGCCCTCCGAGCTCAGAGTCGGACACGGAGGAGGAGGACTCACGGACGTGCGCCATACACCATCCTTTCATCATCACTCACCTCCACATGTGGTGCTGCTGACCTCTACTCTCCGCTAAAGCCCTGTTTTAGTCCCCCCTAATTCCTCTCTCCTATCTCCCATGCGTATGCCTACCAAGCACCCCATCCCTCGCCCGAACTGCCTCACAATGCCTGTGCTGCCCCCCTGATGTGCTCTATTCCTGCCGTGAACTGTGCATCATCTGATAGATCTTCGGGTGTTTTTTTAAGGGTAGATTACCGCCGCGAGGCAAGAAATACGGCGCCAGACGGCCGAGTGGCTCTTTCTCATGTCTCATGGCTGTGGAGCACCTTCGATGCTCTCTGCAGCTTGGGAAGGGGGACGTGGCGCTGGCTGATCAGGCAAATGTGTCTGCAACAGCATCAAGCGCTCGGAATCGCGGCGTGGGTAGATGTGGAGCTCAGAGCCTTCAGTTGGGTCATCGTAGGATTTCACACCGCACGTGCCCTGAGCTGGAGCAGATCCTGATGAGCCGGAGTATGCGGGGTCCAATGCAGATACCCCTGGCAGCGGGCATCATCGCGAGCAGTCCGAGCATCAGCCCGCCAAGTATCAGCCCGCCAAGCATCAGCCCGCCACGGGTCACAGCGGTTGTCACTCTCCACCAACCTGCCACGCAGACCCCCGGTGGGGACCCGGGCTCAGCTTTCTCCGAGCCGCAGTCGAAGCCGCAGCAGCGATGACCGCGCCAGTCCCAGAGCAAGCACCAGAAGGTACGTGGCCGGCGTCTGCGCCCTCTGGAATTGGCACCCTACATGTCCGGCTTTGCCCGCCCCAGCCTCCGGATTGCAAGTAACACGCATCTGAGCAATGCGCCGTGCATCGCTGAATCGATGCTCTGAAAAACTTTGATCATGCGCGCGGGGAAGGCCTCGGATACGGCAGCGGGCGGCCTGTTGACGCACCATCCGCCCATCTCACATGGCGGAAGCCTGCTGCACCTGCAACCCACCTGCGCGGAAGCAAGAACGGAATGTGCGATGTGGACACATAGCCTGAGCTCAAACCCTTCCGAAAGGCTGCCTACAGCCGCTCGTTTGCCCGAAGCGGAAATCTGAGGACTCGCAGCGATCCGGAAGGGCGACCTCGTCAGCTGGCATGAGCGCTGCTCCCGTGAGGAATAGAGATGAGTTGGCAGTTATAATTAAGTGTGAGTTTATATTGGATCGGAATGGTGCAAAGATAGCTCAGCAGATCCGTCAAATTTGTGGACGGCGGACTTGCTTCCCGCTCCACTCAATCACTCAATGTGTGTGCAAACCTAAGCTAACCTATGCCATCGCCCTAAGAAAATGACACAAATGCTTCTGACATCTTTTCGAGACACTGCCAAAACGCACAATGTTGCGTGCAGGGATTGTTGACCAATGGGTGGCGATGGACCCCACGGACGGAGAGCCTGCGAAGCGCGGCGCTCCCTTCTTCACACCGGCAACCCGCAGTGACGCTCGTCCATTCCCATACTGTCGGATCTGGCTTCATTTTCTGTGGGTTTGCTCCGACACTGAGTGTCTCAGGAACGAAAGAGGGGGTGGGTCTCGTAGAGTCTCGGGACCCGATACAGGTCCTCCCATATATGATCATCGCGCTTCACACTCCAGCCCTCTGCGGACATCTATGAAGAGAGGTTGGCTGAGAGGGCAGGTTGCGAGGTCTCCGGGGGGCTGCAGGGAGCGCCGCAGCCGCCAGAGCCTCTCCCCGCAGACGCACCGTGCTCGCCCACACGACTGGAGCTCCATGCTGAACGAGAGCGTGCACCAGAACAAGTATCGCAGCCTAAGAGTAGACATCCCTGATTCTGATGGCGGCAGTCAATCCTCTGACAACGAGGCCTGGTCGGGGCGATCGAGGTCTGGCTCGCCTTCTCCGCACTCCAAGGTGCGCGTGTCGGCGGCGTTGCAGCGCAAATGGGAGGATGATGAAAGGGCTATTCGACAGAGCCGGCAGGGTAGCGCCCAATCCCGCACGCCCCCCTTCCTCCACGCTCCGTGCATGAAGCAGCATCGAGCTCCCAGGTGGACCAGAGGCTTTCTTCTGCGGAACCCTCCGCCTCCAGTGAGCTTGGGTTGGATATGGCAGCCCTAGCTTCAGATTTGTGCAAGGGCTCAAGGCTCTTAGACGCCAGGCAGCGCTTTACATTCATGGAGCAAACCCGCATTTCATCAAGGGACCACGCCTTCCTCAGACCAATGATTCCTCGAGATAGTCGACAAGGGGAAAGCGGCCTTCTGCTTGAGCTCCTGGACAGAATTTGTTCAAATTTCTTTCACCCCAGCGCGTGTTCATTATACGGACCGCTTCCCATTCAGTGATACTCAGAGGTATTCAGAGGGAGTGATGTGGTGTTGATCTGGCGATCCAGGCTCATATCAGCCATTGTATGACACCGAAAATCAGCCGGTGGCAAATCATGGTGGAGATTTACGTCGGTCACGTGGTTCTCCCCGGTCCCCTGGGGTGCGCCCCCTGAGCACTCCAAGGGATGGCGCTTTGCTTGGAATCGATGTGCATTCCGGTCCAGTTCTGTTGTGGATCCCAGGATGATTCTCACAAGTGATTTGCGCTCCTTTGCCGAGCGCGCAGGCACGCGTGGCAGTGCTGCAGCCGGCTCGCTTGGGATATGACGAGCTGAATCGAGAAGATCCTTCCGAGACCATGGCACTCAGCCTTATCGATAGTGTCGTACGTTCTTCGACTCGGAACTATCCCACAGGGACACCAATGCAGGTATTTCCCTGATACACAAGATCTGTCTCGTTTGCCTTGTCTGCCTTACTCTTCTTTCTCTCTTTTTGCCAGTGAGCGAAGTGTTTAGCTCTACCAAACACCAGCACCTCCATGCCAATAGCACCTTAACACATTACGAGCTGTAGTTTGCCGACTTGCCACATTCTGGTGACTCGTTGTTTGGTTTGCATTGGATATTGTTGTTCTCCAGGCACAGGAATCTCGCACTCAGTTTGTACGTTCTCGATTCGACTATTGATCCTGGGACGAAGGAGCTTTTTGAGGTTCCCATTTCCCGCGTGAACTTCAACAATCGTCTTTTCGTGCGCGCGCAAACGTATCAATGACCCCTTGTCTGTCAAATGCATGGAGAAGTTGCTGCGAGCTCATATTGAAGCGATGTGTCAATAGTACCTACGGCATGAACTCAAGTATCACAGTTGAGGCTTTATTGAGGATTTGCTCAAGGGGTCAACCCATGGTCTTTCCCACGTTTTGCCTGATGTAAGTTGAAGTGCATACTTATATCAAGATTATGTGAATGCAACCAATTGCTAGAAGCTGTACATACATGTAAATATAGAGCAATAATGTCATGTTCTCCGGCTGTAACTTGGTAATACCGTGTGGTTGAATGGAACGTCGTTGCCATCGGCTGCGTCTTTCATGGAAACGGGGCAACACGGATCACTGAGAAACAACCTTAGGAGCATCAGGGTTGCTTATTTAAAAGTAGTGTGACAAACATGCATACACACTCAGATAATCTGGATCCGGCCAATCGTGCAAATCGTGCCGGATAATCGCACGAACAACCGGATTTTGGACGTTGCCGAATAATCGGGATTATCCTTAACAGTGGTGCACTAGTCTTAACACTGAGGTACTAAATTGGTACACTATGATGCCATCGATGATAGGTTGCTAGCGAGGAACGATCGCAATAAGAGACTCTTCACTTATTCAAGGATGTACCGAACTACCGATATTTGTCTATGTTATAAAATACATATCTCAAACCCCAGAGTATGAGGTGGAGACATCATGATTGTTGCACAAGCGAACGTGACACGGCAGAGCGCACCAACGCGCAAGAGGGATGAGAGCAAACATTCCTGATGAATAATTCAAAACTCGTCCGACACCCGCGCGATTACGTCGGGTCTCCGCACACAGTCACGGCTGGGCCGAAAATTCGACGAATAATCGCGCGAATAATCGAATTTTGAGATCGCACGAATAATCGCGTGTCACGATTTGCAGGACCCAGCAGATGACGCGTCACAGTCTCAGCCGCCGGCCCACCTGATGCTTTAAATTTACCGTGGCCCGCCATCACTGCGCCATCTCCGAGTATATGTTGAAGGTTTTGAGTAGACGAGTCGCTGGCGGTCGCCCCACGATTCGCACAATCAAGGGATCCGCTCCGGGATGGACAAATGTATGAAGCCAACTATATTTTCGATCATATTTTCACTTTGGTATGTGGATTATATTGCAAACCGTATCATGGGGAACCCCTGTCTTCCCCCCATAAGGATGGGGAAATTGAGTTCCGCCTTGTATCACCCCTTCGGACTCGGCGGTGGTGACAGTCCGTTTGCCGACCCGTTCATCACGATGCGCGCACCGTCCGCCCGCGGCACTAGCCACAGAAACACATGGCACCCCAAGGGGGTCGAAATGACCAAGTTGGGAGTTTGGGTATTGCCCGCAAAAATCTCCAATGTATTGTAGTGATGTTAATAAATATTTTACCTAATTCGATGTTGATAGAAACGATGGTGAAGTCCATTTTGGCTCAATCAAATGCATTTGGTGTGCAGCACATGGACAACTAAGGGGGGTGAATGACTTATGACTTAGGGTTTGAGGGTATTGGCACCCAAAACGTGTTACGGTGACCTGGCGGCACTACCTGATCTTCACCGCCTTCAAGCTGCAAGGCGACCACCGGCCGCTGGAATGGCTGATGGAGCCGGGGAGGGAGCTGAGTCGGCGGCAGGCACGATGGTACATGGATCTCGTGGAGGTGGGGGTCCCCCGCATGGAGTACGTGAAAGGGGCCCTGCTACTGGTACCAGACGCCTTGTCACGGCAACCCGACTACTCTGCGAAGACGCCTCGGGAGGGCTTGAAGGAGGCCGGCATTTTCGACGCTAAGTCGGACCTCCCGAAAGACCCCCTCTCTGTGTTGGACACCTCCGACCTCTTTGAGGAGGGCCCAGCCTTGGGCACCCTGACCCAGCTTGCTGAGGTGAACAGCTGGTTGGACGCGGTGGACACTCTGCAGCTGGCGGAGTTGGCTATGGAGTCCCAACTTGGCGCCAAGGAGCTTCGAGCCCCGCACCATTGCGAGGACCTCCCAATAGAGGTTGCAGCGGGTGCTGGGGGGGTGCAGACGCAGCACCCAGGCGCGGATCTCCCGACGGAGGTCACGTCAGACGCTGGAAGGGTGCAGATGCAGCACCCTGGCGCGGATCTCCCCACGGAGGTCACATCAGACGCTGGAGGGGTGCAGATGCAGCGCCCTGGCGCGGATCTCCCGACGGAGGTCACATCAGACGCTGGAGGGGTGCAGATGCAGCACCCTGGCGCGGATCTCCCGACGGAGGTCACCCCAGACGCTGGAGGGGTGCAAACTGAGCACCCCGGCGCGGACCACCTGACGGAGGTCACCGTGCCCCCCACGAGAGGGGCGACGCTGGCGTTTCAGCGTGCTTCCCTGAAGAAGAGTGCAAGGGCTCTTCGGGGGGCCTTCAAGTCCCTTCGCGCAAAGGGACGGTCCAAGCTACCAGGAAAGGCGGCATTGGAAATGCCAGCGGAGGCCTCAGAGCAACCTTGTGGCGTGGTGGCCTCACGCACCCGGTCAAAAACTGGGTTACCTCCTGCGGGAGGGACGTCGGGGTGCCAGGCACCCATAGCGCCTGCACAAACTCCGCCGCAGGTGTCAGCCAAGGTCCCTATGGAGCGCCCCAGCGGCACGGTGACCTCTCGCTCGCGGTCGAACACCAAATCGCCGCCCCAGCAAGAGGCAGTAAAGCCGGCGACACCTCCGACGGTGGTTCTGACTGACGCCCCCAAGACGAGGAAGCCCCCTGCGAAGAGCGCGTCTCAATCGCGGAGGGAAGCAACGGGGCGGTTTCACCAGGCATTGTTCGAACGGCTACAGTCGAAATACGGGAAGTTCGACGTGGATGCCTGTTGCGGGCCAAAAGGCCGCGGTCAGCTGGTGGACAAATACTGGGAAAACTGCCTAAAGGAGCAGTGGAGAGGACTTCACGTGTTGTGCAGCCCCCCACATGACAGCGACCATCTCACCATCGAGGCTGTACTCCGCACCTACGTGCATGAGTGGCGGCAAGACCCCGAGAACACCTCTGCAGTGTTCCTGCTGCCGGACCTACAGTCGCGCATGCCGCAGTGGAGGAAGCTTTTCAGACGCGCGGGGATGCGTATTGAGGAGGTCATCCCCACACATGACTCTCAGGGAAATCCCACCCAACTGTTTAAGGGAACAGATGGAGTGCTGCAGGACCTCCCATGGCCGATGCTGGTGGTGTATGCTCCACCCTCGAGGTCGAGACCGCAGAGGATACGACACCAGCGAGTGCCCCCGCCAATTGTTGATGCAGGCAAGGCGTCAAAGATGCGGGACGCGCAGGGCACAGTTTCTGCTGGAGGAGATTTCCTTGAGGCCCTGCGGGACGAGTACAGCCGAGAGCCGAGCGGGCCCCTTCGTACTCTGCGGGAGCAAGTACAGTCAGCTCCCCATCACAGCACGAAGCACTTCCGCATTGTTGGCGAAGTGCTGTGGCGGGTAGCTGCGGGGCACTACCAGCTGGTCCTGGGTGAGGGCTCGCCCCTCCGGGAGATTGTGTTCCGCGAAGCCCACGACTCCCTGGCAGCGGGTCACACAGGGCGCGACACGACACTTGAAAGGGTTCTTCGTCGATTCTGGTGGAAGAACGCCTCGGATGATGTGGGGGCTTGGGTGGCGTCCTGCCCCACTTGTCAGGCTGTGAAAACCCGATCGTCATACCCTGATGGACTGCTTAACCCGCATTCGATCCCCCCGTCGCGGAACTGGCAGGACGTGGGTGTGGACTTTGTCACTGGTCTACCTTTGACCGAGCAAGGGAACGACGCGTTCGTCGCCTTCACCTGTAAGCTCTCGAAGATGGTCCACGTGGTCCCCATTAACTTCGGGGACAGCTCGGCAGCCACTATTGCTCGCATTTACTTTGACACCGTGTGGAGGCAGCATGGCGCGCCTATGAAAATTGTCAGCGACCGGGACCCACGCTTCCAAGACGCGTTCTGGAAAGAGCTGATGCGGTTGATGGGGGTCAAGGTGGCGATGACCACCCCTTACACCCCCCGATCTGATGGTCAAGCGGAGCACACCAACCGGGTCGTGGAGTAGGATATGCTTCGCTCCTTCGTCGATGATAATCCGGAGGACTGGGACCTGTACGCCACCAACGTCGAGTTTGCTATCAACGACTCGCGCAGTGACGTAACCGGTTTCACCCCCTTCGAGTTGTGCTATGGTGTGTCACCCATGTCACAGCTTGACATGTTTCTAGAAGCTGCCCAGTCTACCGATGGGCGACGCAAAGGAGGGGTGGGGACTGCACATGAATGGGCGTTTCGTTTTTCGTCGCAGCTGCGGGACGCGCGGGGTAGACTGGAGTTGGCACAGCAGCGGCAGCGGGATCTCTTCGATCAGCGCCATGGGCAGCGGGAGTATGCGGTGGGGGACCTCGTCTGGGTAGAAGCCAAGCACCTCACGGAGAAGCTCATGGACAGGTCCCTTTGCAGGAAGCTCAGCAAGCGCTGGCATGGGCCGTTGGCGGTGACGGAGCGGTTCTACAGTGACATGCAGGCGGGTCTTCCGGAGGCAGACCGAGGTGCTCCGGTGGCTTATCGACTGCAGCTCCCCCCACGCTGGCGTATACGTGATGTGTTCGCACAACATCGACTGAAGCCATACGTGGGAGGGGCAGATGCGTTCGCGTCACGCCGACAGCCAGCAATCCCAGAGGCGGTGATAGTTGATGGACAGCGCGAGGCCCATGTGGATCGCATTCTGGCTCGACGAGTTCGCATCTCCCGAGGAAAGGAGATTGTGGAATTGAAGGTACGCTGGACGGGCTACTCAAAGGCTCACGATTCGTGGAGGACTCGATGAGACAAGCTGGAGCGTGGAGCACCTCTGCAGCAGCTTAAGGACTTTGAGACCGAACGTCTGGCCATGGAGGGCCAGGTGCGTGACGCTGCATTACGTCGTCGAGAGCAACGCCGTGATACACCCAGTTTTGCTGCGGTAGCGTCAGGTGCCTCTTTAGCCTACCTGTTGGCGAGACCCTGGGAGGAGGAGTTTGAGAACCCCACCGACGAATGCCTTCCTTGGGAACAACGTGGAATGACGAGAGAGGGCGAGGTCACCTATGTCACTACCCTCGCTGCACTTGATACTCGGCCAGTACGGATATTGGTATTGTTCAGTGGAACAGGCTCCGTGGAAAAGGAGTTTGCCCGCTGCTTCCCAGCCTCGAGATCGGTAACTCTGGACGCTGACCCGCTTTGGCGGCCGACTCACGTGACGGCCATTGAGAGCTGGGATTATTGGAGGTATCCCCCAGGGTACTTCGACGTGGTATGGGCAAGCCCCCCTTGTACCCAGTACAGTCAGGCCCGCACCACTGGAGGTCCGCCCGATTTCGTTACAGCGGACGCGTGCGTACAACGCACCCTAGACATCATCGAGTATCTCCGTCCTCAACACTGGTTTGTGGAGAACCCGATGGGCCGTTACCCTGACGCCCTGCGTTTCAGGCCAGTAATGAGCCATTTACCGGCGCCCCTCACTTGCACCTACTGCATGTATGGGAAACGATACATGAAAACTACGTGTATATGGACGAGCTCGCCTCCGCCCGAACCCTTACTGCAATGCTCTGCAGCGACTCCTTGTTCGCATCGACGTGCAACAGGAGTTCACCCTGATACTGCACAACTAGGACCGAGTGGTCATCGGAAGGGGATGCAGAAGTCACACGCAGTGTATCCAGTTCCAGAGGGTCTACCGCGGCATCCGTTCCAGCACTTGACTTTTGGAGGCGCAGGAAAGTAAACGATGTTACGGTCATAACCCTTGGACCGAGCGCAACCGATCTACGGCAAGCAGGTAAGCAAAGTTTCGAAGGAGAAGACGAAGACTGTAGACCTGCCTTAGATATCGGTTGTGTGCGGTTGGGTGAATCCGGGATGAGCGATCGATGGCAGCGTGATCCTTGGTGAAGCCCTTCTGCTACGCTGATGAGCAGAGGAATCACGAGACCCCTGTACGCTATTGTATGTGTGATTATGCTTTAGTCGTGGTTTCAGGGGAAAGTCCACTCCTAACGGGGGGAGAGTTGTGCCAGGAGGCACGATGTACCTGCTGAGACACCCATAGTAGGGGGGTCTGATTTCGATGAGAATAAGAGTAGCGAACTATTAGGGAAATTAGTGAGTGGATGTGACATTGCCTGACCAATAACGGGAAAAAATCGCCCTCTCCACGAAATACAAATAGCGTAACATTCCGGATTCGAATCGATTGTTGCCGACAGACGAGAGCTATTGTTCCATGTTAGACATTGCATACCATACGATAGTCTTGTTCGGTTTATGGGCAAGCGTTGGCTTTGTAAGGACATTTGATAACGTAAATTATAATGAAACTACAATGAATCTTGACGATGGCGAACTGGTTCTGATAGGTTTCTATCGCTCGCAAATTTGAACTCTCAGAGTCCACCTGTTCGCCGGCTGCCACAAAGTTTGCACACATGAGCTCAACCTTGGAGCGCGGTCTCTACATTCTTGCTTCGAAGAATGCGAAGAAATGGGGGGAATACTGGGTTCGGTTGAAACGAGACGCAAACCAAGGGAACTCTTTGAGGTTTCGGCATGGAGAGATGCTCTCACCAGTTTTCAGATTGGCCGCGGGATCTTCCTGGGAGGGCCTTCGCCTGGATAAACAGCAGGTCACTCCAAATTTAATATTGCTCAAGGTACGTTTTTTTAGCTGCAAGAATAACCCTTTAGAATAGATATCTTCCAAGTCGTAGTATTAAGAAGAATAGTATGACTTCAACAAATGCGCGATTTCCGGACGAAAACTGAGGAAGAGGTCACGTAGATTCGCAGAGGATATTGAAACAGGCTTTCTAGAGAAGGTCGTATAAAACGGGTTGGGTAGAATACTGACCAGCTTTGGGCTTCTATTCCGTATATCGTCTTATCGTCAACTCTGCCTTTGGCTCTGACAGGATATACGGAGCTGTGTCCTGTCGCCTATAAATTTCCATGGACGGCAGGAGGTATGACTCTTCTTTTACATCGCAGAGACGAATATTTCTACCTTCCGCACTCCCACGTGCACGCCTGCTATGCACATATCCCTCCCTTCCTGCATACATATATATATATATATATATATATCAGCTAGATATATGTATGTATACATGCAGGCATACAAAAATGCATACATACACATGACTCTCTCTCTCTCTCTCTGCACAATACGCTGTATATGATATGCTTTCCTGGCCTCAACAAGCCAAGATTTTCAGAATGGCACTGACGCTCATCTCTTTTCTCAAGAAGTGACCGGTGCTTATTCACACAAGTCGTGCAAGGCATCTTGGACTATAAACACTAAATACATAAGCGCATGCCGTTATCCACCTGCATAACGCACCGACGCATGCATGCGCCATCTACACAACATACTGTGCAAAAGCACATGGCTACGCGGTGGACCCCAAGCCTGGAAGAGCTGCTGCTGAAGCCCAATTGAGGCGTGAGGGGCTTGAGGATTCGCCAGTATAGCAGGTGCTGTATTCTACTGGAAGTCAGGCCCGGTCTTCGATTCCAGCAACTTTTCCTCGTAGCCCCATCAGTTGAAGAGGCTCAGGATTTCGTGGACGAGCTTGCGGCGGCCCGCGCCGGGAAGTCCCCCATGGCGTACAAATTTCGGTATGAAAACTTTCTCTCATGTCACGTAATATTCCTCTCACCTTGAGTCTTTATTTCTTCCACACTGAACCGACCTCAAACCTTGTGCGCTGACGTGTTCCAGGCAGAGCCGAGCGGAGCCAGAGCGAGAGTATCCGGCTGCCAGACGAAGCAGACAGACTGCGCCCACTGGCGGCGGTCCTCTGGCATACCCTTATCCCGAAGGTGTGTCAGCTTGGCGCTTATCATTCCCCACGCGCCCCAAAAGCTCTCGTGATTCTCAACGGGACACTTTCCGCACAATGCCAGCCTCCACATTTCTTCCAAGTTCTATGCTTTTCATCACCCCCGATCCCTGGATGCTGTCATGTGAAGCAAGACCCTCGTCACATCCCGTTCGGCCCCACGATCTGTTTCGCATTTCTTCTAGCATTACTGGGGCACACCTGTGGTCCCCAGAACCGATGAGCCATACTGGCAGTGAACCATCGTATGTTCTGGAATGAAGAGCTAGGGTCGCGTGCAAGGGTCACCTGTTTGGAGGCTGGCGTTTTCAGCCTGCATTTGCAACGCAATCCAGTGTCACCGCACTCACACCTGTTTGCTGGGAGGTACAGGGGTCCTGTCGCCGGTCAGTTCTCATCCACCGGACCGATGGAATCTCAGGTACTTGGTCTGCTCCATGTAAAGCTGCCGGAAAGATTAAGGGTTTTGCACTGTCGACAAAATTTTCTGATCACATATCGAAGTGCCTGCGTCGCTATATCCTTGCATGGCTACCACGCTATATCCGGGGCTGGCTACCATGTGTTTTCCATTATTCATCATCCCATCACAATTAAAAAACACGGCAGTTCCGCATGTCTCGATAAACTAGCAGGCCATAGAGTCCTTATCTTTTGAGGAAAAGACAGCAAGCCCAGCTATCAGAAGGCAAGGCCGTCGATCTCGGGTCTCTCATAAGAACAGCCATCATGGCCTGAGGCCTCGAAGGTGGGGCCGTCGGTACCTTGTTGTCGATCCTCGGTCTCTCAGAGGTGAGGCGGTCCAGCTCCGGCTTCTCGATGGAACGCGTCGGCAAGGCCCGGGCTCCGCAGTCAGTGAGTATCGTTCTGCTTTCGTTCTGGCCCCCAGAGGCCAGGGCCCCGTGAAGCCGAGGCCGAGGCTGCGGGGCTCTCCGGGGCTGCATGCAGGGCCTCGCAGGAGGGGGTCGTCTGGGGCACAGCCGACCTTCATGGGTCCGCAGAGGCGAGCCGCAGCGCCCACTCCGTGCCTCGGCTGAACATGAGTCATACTAGGTGAGCCCCGGGGGCTCTCTCCTTGATCTGGGAGCTCTCTCTTCTTCCCCGCCTAGCCCCTCCCGCCCTCGGCAGGTGAAGGCCCGCCTCTGGTACACCTGGGATGGTGTCCCAGAGGCGGAGAAGCCCTCACGAGCCACCTTCCCGGCAAAGGTTGGCGCACGCAGCTCTCACGAAGTCGCTCGTGTTACTTTTGCCTTACAGCACTATGCACAAGACCTGTGCGGAGGGCTGCGGGCCTGCCGCTGACTCCTAGGGGCGCCCGGATATGCACACAGGGCCGAGGCAGCCCGCACCATCCAGCAGGCCTACGAGGATGATGATAACGACACGGATCGGTGGGCTCAGAGCCCTTTGCCAGCTACCACCCAACAGCATCACTTCGAGCCCACCGCGCCCTCCCTGTCCCCAAAGAATGTGCAGGCATCGTCCGCGGGGCAGGAGTACTGGGAGGTGCCAGCTCCCGGGAGCGAGCCTAGACCCACGCAGGATGTGCCCGCGCAGTCGCCATCGAAGCGGCAGGCGCCCACCGTCATTGAGATGGAAGCAGAGAATCGGCGGCTATGGGATCGAGTCGTGTCACTCGAGATGAACGAGAGACACCTGCAGGTGACGCATATCAGACTGCGCAGGCCGTTCCTCAAATAATGCGAGTCAATCCTTGTGACCGCGCTGCAATGTTCTCGGACCACCGTCCACTTTAGATATTCATGGAAGGCTTTGTGAGACCTCCGGAAAATCCTTCCCCCGCCATGTTGAAAGCATCTCGCATTTGCGAGGCAGCAGTTCCGAGTCCTTCGCCAGTCTCGGCTTCGATGCCTTCATGTGCGCATGGCACTAAGGAGGGAAGGAGTGCTTCACCTTGGGCAGGCCAATCAGCGCGTGCTGGAGAAAGAGAATGACCAGCTGAAGGGTCAGCTCGCAGAGGTGCAGCTTCTCCTGTGACACGTCACGCATCGCCAAAGTGTTGCCTACTGTTGCATACTTGGATTTGTGCTTAATCTCCGCATCATGCATATCCCATGGTGGCTTTCCTTTCATGATTGGTCGCTTGTGATATTACGCCTCTCATGAAGGCGGCCGAGTGATGTACCCATTTAGTTTGGCATGTCGCTTCCCATGTCTGATCGGATGTTGTGACCGACACCGTCGCAGTCATGCTTCCACATGCTTCCACATTGAAATCCGGGTGTGTAGGATCGGTATGGCGAAGGCGTATTCCATGGGATGCGACGAGGATGGCTCATTGCGAGTTTTATGTGGTGAGGATGCGGAAAGCAGGGGGCGCAGAGGGATTCCAAGATGGAGCTCGAGATGGAGCAGGAACCTTCAAGACGCCAGCTTCATCAGCACCCGCATGATCTCGGGCGTACGGTGCGCCGTACCAACCGTCTGCGAGACGTATAGATGGGTTTTGGGTGGCTGCCTTTCTAGGGAAGAAAATTATCTGGGACTGGCTCACCCCTCCCTTGGACATAGTCTGGAGGTCTCTGCTCGCCTTGCATTGCTCATTTTGCGTTCCACCAGCCAGGTTTATGGCTGAAATGTGCAATGCAGCGTCGGCAGTGACTATGCCAATCAGAATCGATGATTGAAATTTGCGATGTGGGTTCTCCCTGCAAAAATTGGGTGTAACTCCACCCGCTCCGATGCTGCTCCACTTTCTACAAGTGGTGATTCATGGGCCAGTTTTGTTTTGTGTTGAGAATATTTCACCCCGTAGGACGTAATCACGAAGGTGCTCACCCTAATTTTCAACAGTCAATTTGGTGCAATTAAGCGAATTGACATCAATCCCGGAGGACAGCGCTTCATCACACAAGCGCCCGCTCTGAATCACTTTATGTTTGCACCTCGCTATTCAGCAGCACATGACTTGGCTTCAGAAGGTCTTCCTGACAGTGCACACTATCCTCGTTCTGTCTCTGGGTGAGTGTGCATTGCCTGCAGAAGGTGGTAACTGTGGTGTTGATGGATGGCGCATCATGCCATTCCAGATCGCAGTATTTGGCATCCACTCCATTTTCTTCTTCTGGGTCCTCACGAAAAGTGCCCGGATCGTGAATGTTCGCTGTCGGGAGGTGTGCTAATGCGGCAGGAAGTCGGACTAGAACCCCCCTCGCGGGTCGGCCTGATGGACAACACACTGGTCGTGCTTCCGGAAGCCGCTACGAAGCTCAACAGCCTCGCTCCGAACCTCGAGGACAAGGGCGCTCCAAAGGTCCGTGTGCCTGCCACTCGCACTTCGCAGGCGCTGCTGATGTGGCCTGCTCTTTGGCAGCGGTGCGAGGCTCGGGGGTTCTCTAATGCCCGGGACTGTCTGGACTGGCCGTGCAGCGTTTGTGGTGCGGAAGGATCTGGCAGCTGCGTGCCGTGGATCTTGCAAGATATCGGCGCCTCAGGTTGTGATCTCCGCATACTGCGTGCCGCTCCGTGACGAGGCTCTGCCAGCTGTGCTCTATCCATGCATCCCCCCGTGCTTTATCCACGCATCCGCCCGTGCTCTACCCATGCATTCCACCGTGTTACGTCCACGCATCCGCCCGTGCTCTACCCATGCATTCCACCGTGTTACGTCCACGCATCCGGCCGTGCTTTATCCATGTATCCGGCCGTGCTTTATCCACGCATCCGCCCGTGCTCTACCCATGCATTCCACCGTGTTACGTCCACGCATCCGCCCGTGCTCTACCCATGCATTCCACCGTGTTACGTCCATGCATCCGGCCGTGCTTTATCCACGCATCCGCCCATGCTTTATCCACGCATCCGCCCGTGCTCTATCCATGCATTCCACCGTGTTACGTCCATGCATCCAACTTTTGTTCCAGCAAGCTGTGCGTTGCTGCATCAAGTCGGGGGCGGAAGGAGATTCTTCGCGGGACCCAGGCAAAGCGGGACGTGTCGATCCGTCTGCCTGTGAAAGACTCTCGGGCGCATGGAGCTGATATGAGCGTCTGCGCTGCACATTGCTGACTGCTGGGAGAGGGGGTACCTTGCTGCGCTGCGGCAGGGGGAGCGTGGGGGGCACCGCCGGAAGAGCGCCGCAAGGTCCACAGGCTCAACAGGTGGATGAGAGGAACGTGCCGCAGATACAGGTGCGCTGCGCTGATGCTACGCTGTCCTCTGGCCATCGAAATCAGAACTGTTTGTATCCGTGTGAAATCCCTGCGACTCAGCGCATCTTTCACGGGGCTGCATCCAGAGGGCTTGGCAAGGGTCTGAGGGGGAGGGATGTGGGCCGCAGGCAATCTGGCGCGGGCAAAATGAGCGCAACTCGCTGCGGGTCTTGGAGCGGTACGGGAGTTTGTACACGTTGCGCGGAGTAGTGATCTACATGGTACAGTCTGCCCCCAGCTCGTTATCCGAACCTCCCCCTGAATCGCCGTGACTGAGACGGGCTCCGCCGCCTCACCTTGCTATTCTACAGATGTAGAAACGCGGAGGAGGGCGCCACAGAATATGTGGGAGGGGGGCGCGAGGGAGGGGGGTGTGCAGCACGGGACGGAGGGCATGGTGAGGGAGCACATGCGCTACGCCCGCATGCTGGCGGCCATGGGCTTCCTCGTCCTCGCTCCGAGCGCCGCCACCGGATCTACCTCGAACTCCCGCCACCAATCCGGTCCGTGATCCCTCTTGGTGGGCAGTCTCTCCACCATCCTGCATATTCCGCCCACCTGGCCCAACCTGCCCAACCGACCCACCCATGTGCTGAGATATCCCCAAGGAGCCATGAAGCAGCACCTTGCTGTGCAGCCAGTGCGAGCGCCAATCTCTGAACTTCTTCGTTCGTCTTGGATCCGAGGGCTCGTCTCGATCGGCGCCAACTTTATGAAGCCGCATTTATGATTTATGTGCGAGGCATTACAGTGAGTCGCACACTGATCTCTTTGCTCTGTCGAGAGTGTCGGAGTGATCGCGCTCGTCTGCGCTTCCGTTCTCAGATGAGCGTAAGCAGGGTTTGTTAGATACATCAGTCAGGCATACGCCTGCTAGCGGCAGAAATAGCCGCAGCAGCCGGAGGACTTCGTGGAGCGATGGTCTTGGCTGACATGGACAGCTCCTTCCTGTTTTTCTGAAAGCCAGGAACTCGGAACTAGGTCCCTCGTCCGTCCTTCGTGGCTCAGTGTGATTGGCGCCACTTCAAACCCGAAATTCCGCGGGCTCCGATTCCAATAGGCATGCATGCTATGGCCACTGCTGGTGTGCATTGTAGACCGCGGCCCTCGAGGTTCCCCCTCGAGGTCCCGGGGGTGGATTCATGCGCCCCCACGTTGTGAAACCATCAGGAGCGAGCCGATTGTGGGAGACATGTTTGTGGTCAGCAGGCCCACTCACGAACACGAGCCGGGCTGAGTATTGGAGCGCCAATGCGCTGTCACTCGAAGTGCCATCTGGCGGGGTGGGCGTGCTCGCCGATCCGGGCAGGTGCGACTTTCATGCTCCTCTCATCTCATCGCCTTCTGAATCCATCCTGCCGTGCGCGTCCAGGGAACCACTTTGGCTGCCTCACGGAGGGCCCGCCATTGGATGGCCATCCCAGACTCCAGATACTCAGTCTCTGGTGTGGGTGGGTCTGCTCCCTGGCTGTGGTCTTGTCGTTTAATGCGACTCCTGCCTTAGGCCCGATGTCCTGGCGTGGCGCGGGTGGGCATAATTCTTGCTTTGTGGGTAGGGCATTCTTGAGAAGAAAAAGGTTTGGTGCGTGAGCAGGCCGTCGGATCATTATGGCGCGTACCATCGACGGCGTGAGGCGGAGCTGGCGTATATGCTGCAAGTGCTTCCTGCTGCCTTGAAGAGCCTCGGCGTATTTATAATGGGCGCGTCCGAAGGCGCGGCCACCGTGGCACACTTCGACGACACCAGGTGTGAGCCTGCGCGGTCGATATTGAGATCCTTCTCTGCAGAGCCGCGGCTCGGCATCTTTCAGGGCTGATGCCACTGCGGTCGTCCGTGAGATCGGACCATACACACCGTCGATGATGTGCGGCAGAGATGTGTCTCTAGGTTGGGTCGCGCAAGGATCCGTGGATAAGATGGAACGGCTCGCGCGTACAGGATGGAAGGGCTCATCAGAGGACGGATCATCTGCTCATTCGGAGTGGAGCCAAGCTGCTTTACTCCCTTGGATTATGGTGCAGCGATCCGAGGGTCCTGCCAAGTGAGCCACCCCTCCCGCGCCTCATCCTCGTATTCCAAGCATTAGCGTATAGCATTGCATGTCCTTCAGAATAAACCGTGATCCCAGCATAATTCACACGGGTAACAAGGGCCAGATGTGGAGCTATCCTGACAGCCGTTGGATCAATCCCGGCTCTATGCTGTTGGTCCTCATGTGGCCTTACCATGCTGCACTATAAGTATGGTCGGTGTGAACACCCTGATTGGCAGGTACCCACCCTGAATGTGATTGGCAGCAACGACGAGTACTTCGCGGGTGGCAGGAGTGTGGCGCAGGCCGTGACGAACCAATCGGGGGTGTGTCCTGGCCAGCTTCTTACACCTTTTATTTCTGAGGCCCATCTCTCACACAAGCCCATCTCGCTCGAGCGGACCCTCGAGCAGCAGCCGCAGCTGTCATGCCAGCAAGGATGTCTCGTGTGTGGGAGTGCGGATTGCCGCAGTGCTCCAGCTTAAGGGTCGGTGGATTGAGTGCAAAGCGCTCGTGGGCGTCCCGTTTCGACCACGGAAAGGCCACTTTGGCTCTGGAGTTTCTGAGCATGTCTCAATTTCATGGCTGAGGTTGACCTGTCACCTCAGAACGCCCAACCCTTGCCATTTATGTCCGGATCCATAGTTGTGCTTTCACGTTTCTACCTTCGGACCGTTCAGAGGAATGAAATGCCTCAGGGGGGCCTGGTAGGGAGGCGTGCCAGGTCATATCAGGTTCATTAAACGAGTATATGGAGGTGAACCACCAAGTTGAGGAGTCCAGGGATGAGGTGGCGAGACTCTCAGGCCATGGGAGGGGGGGGGAGGGGGGCATGATGAGTACTCAGGTGGATGCGGCGATCGAGGGCAACGCGCTGACGGCAATGCAGCGACGGAGGCTGGAGAGGGGGCTGGTATGTGTGCTCGAGGGCGCTCTCCATGACCTCACCGTGACGCACGACAACTGGATGCGCGACCTGCTGGCGCACTTCCTCCACCATCCAGGCGACTGCCACGCCGCAGGGCGGCTTTGGGCATGCCGGAGCCCCCTCGTGACGGCCTGCAGGTGTGCGCAATACGCCAGCCGCTGGCGCGTTGGGGCATGATCTGAGTGATGTCGGCCAGTCATGGTGAAGCTGGATGCGGATCGCCAGGACTTGTCGCGCGTGGCGGCGTGCAGTGTGTTTCCGCTTGCCGAGATCTCATGGACCCATCAGTCGGAGTTCCTCCGCGCTGCAGGCTGCGAGACTCTCTACCATCCCCCAGACTAGAACCTGAGGGTCTCGAAATGTCCTTCATCGCCGTCAAGTCCGGGCCAAGCACACAACGCTTTTAACTTTTCAATTCATCTCGCGGGCTCCAGATTCGCCGCTTGCGGCGCGCGCGCAGCAGTCCATCCGGGGGGCTACCTAGAGCGCCGCTTGTCCAGAATCCGGCGCAAAGCCAAGCCCCAGGAGAACAGACATCCGTGTGGATGCGCCCATTGCGAACCTCCCCTCCTTCGACAGGAGATCTACGTAGGGAGGCTTAGGGTACAGATGTATCAACCTTTGGAAAGGAAAGGGTTGCCGAGTTTTCCCAGGCTGCAGCCAAATGTGCTTCGCCTGCCTCCGGTGCACCCCTGGGAGGGGGCAGCTTGTTCCGGCGCGGCACCCTGGAGACTCCCTGGAGGCACTCCCCGGGCCACAAACGAAGCTGCCTCCCCTTGCCCTGCTCCTTTTGCTCACGGAGGGGTTGAAAATGCGCACTGGGTTTGCCATGTATTTGCCTGCAAAGGCGAGGCACTTCTCCTGGGATAGGCGAGGATGTATGGGGTTGGGAAATATCATCAAGATTCCCCAGGATTTCTCAAAGCTACGGTCCAAGTCCGCGCACTCGGGAGCCCCCAGCATTCGGATTCTGGAAAAGGATGATCGCTGTTCGATGCTGCAGGTGTTTGTGCTGACTGTGCAGGGGTTCCGGCACAGGATCCATGTCTTGCAAGGGTCATGCCCGCGTAAGTGAGCGATCAGTATTTTCGGGTGACAGAATGTCATATGGCGTGCTGCGTCTTCATGTCGAGGTCTATGTTTCCGTTGATATCTCTTATTGTGTACTTTCGGCATGCGCTGTGCTTCAAAGATGGGGTGTGAGAGGATAGAACATCTTCCACTGCCGAGCCGCTGTGCTATAAAAAATGGTCGCTGGCCGTGGAACTGCTTCGCTGCTGACGGAGTTGAGAAGTGCTCAGGCATATCCACAGCGCTGAAGCTCTCCTCCCCTCTCCTCCTCTAGTAGATAATCATGATCCCGCAGTGATGCATTTTCACTTGGCGGTGCTCGCGCAGGGAGGAGTTCGCCACCGAGGGAGTGTCCATGCTGATGGTGGGGGGCACCACTTTTCCTGCGGTGGTAGGCCTCCTGACACCTGCTTGTACTCCTCGGCCCGCGCATCTCGCGCTGGTCTGATGGCACATGCTCAGCCAGCACGGCCTTGAGAGGCCTGGGCCGTGAAAGCTGAGATGCAATCTGCGGCTCTCGGAGGGCACTAGGGCATAGTCGACACAGCAAGGACAGGTGGCGGAACAACGCTTCATATCTTCTTGGGGCAGGAGGGACGAGCACACGGGTTTAGGATTCAGGGGCCTTGGGGGGGGGGCGAGGGCATTTTGTGTTGTTAGCGCGACGGCGGTTCCCGAGATAACTGATGCACGGGGATGGTCGATGGGGTGCGGCCTGTGCTGCTTTTCAGATGACCATCTACGAGGGGACGGAGCTTTTCAAGACGAAGCACGGGCGCCGGCGAGCCGAGGACCTGCAAATGTAAGTGCACTGCCCCCCCAAATCTGTTTCTGCCGTTCATCTTCCGCAAATTGAGCAAATTGAGCAGCATGCATCTCGACCCCTTGGCTGCCCCCCATCTTGAGAGGGCATTCCGCGGCGCGAGCTGCTGTTATTTGAATACACAGGGGCATCGAACAGCTCCGGCCCTTAATGCTCCGGAGGTCGATGAGTTGCGCTAGCGGTGCCGCCGCCTTTGATTGGGTGTTGCCGCATGCCAAGAAGCGTGCCCGCGTCATACTCCGGTGACTGTTTCAGGCGGGGCATGCATCTCATCGAGGTCCACAGCTTTGCGATTGCCGTGTCGGTTCCTGATAGGCATCTTGCCGCTGGGATCTTGGCTAACTGCGACTCCCCTTTCTCCCAAGCCCAAAGGGAGGAACTCCAAGTCCGCCCAGCGAGCACTGGGTTTCGGCTTTGTTTCCCCATCTTCTCGATGTTCCCCCGTCCCCTCCCACCTTTTCATCGTCGCCCATCGGCAACGATCTCTTTGCCCGTCCCATCTCCGCTGAACCCAAACCCTCATGGCATCAACTTCCTCCCACATCCCGAATCACAATCGGATATATATTTCATCAGCTTCACCACCCCCTCCCCTCTCCCAGACAAATCCCTGATGGCATCAACCACACGATTACTGGAGGAAGCCTCGTAACGCTGTTGAGAGGCGAGGACGCCGCGCAGGGAGCAACGGCGACGTGAGGGCGCGGAGCGTGAAACCGCTCAAAGCCGCTACGAAGACGCCTTGCTCGCGCTCCGACATGGTCAGCTCCCAGACACTTCCCGTCGCTCAGGTGTTATCAAAGCGATTTCACAAAATACTGACCATCTCATCTCGAATACCGGGCGTGCGTGGAACCGTGGAGTCGATCTTGGCGGCCGCCGAAGATGATTGTGGATGCCACTTGTCGAGTAGTGAAAGGTTTGGGGGTGTCGGAGCCCTCGTGCAGGAAGTTCTGGCACCGGGTTTGCATCTCCTATCGAGTCAGATATCCGGGGCACATTCGGTGGCAGCCCCTCACCTCAAGGCGCCTCCTCTGTCCCATCTGATAGCAAGTACAGGTAGAAACCCTCCAAGCAGCCCATCATCTGACCCTCTGTGGGCGTCTGGCCCTCTGTGGGCATCTGGCCCTCTCTGGCCGTCTGGCGGAGTGACTGCAAATGTATTTCCGAGAGCATTCCAGGGGCCGGCGCAGTGTCGAACTCCCAGGACCTGTGGAGCAGGATCAATCACAGAAACCAGGTGTGCCTCCTTGCACTGCCGGCTGGCATGAGGGGTACTCGAAGTAGAAGTTCGGTGAACTGCACGCACCGCCCTGTGTCATCTTGGCCAGAGAGGTCGAGGCGTGCGTGCCTGTCCTGTGCCAGGGAGCTTGAGGAAGCGCTGCAGCGGACTCGATTGGAGAACGACGAGTTGAGGCAGTCTCTGGAGCAGTTCGAGACTCCGGCTCGAGAGCAGCGAGACAATTTCGTTGAGCCGGAGGTGGGTGCAGAACCTGGCCGCCAGCGGGCGTTGATATATTGCAACAATGGTGACCAGGTTGCAGCAGCATCCTTAGGGGACGCGAGAGGTTGCTGAGCGTGTGGAGGGTCAGAGGTCCACTGCGGTAGCATTACATTGCCATCGCGCATCATACTCACTTACTCACCTTCTTGCCACAGTGCTTCTGCTGGCACTGCTCAGCATGTAACATTGTCTAGGTGGCTGCTACAAGCGCTACTAGGGTCACGTTGGTAGTATCTGTATAGCTCTCTGGGCTGCTACAGCCGGGCTGGTCATGTGTGTAGCTGTTCCCGAGGCTGCTAGGGATGTGTTGGGCATCTGTGTGCATCAAGACCTTGGTCATCGCACAGGATTCCATTTATTTTTTTGCAGGGTTAAATGTTGGCAGCGTGATTCAATCGACTCCAGGCACCTGCCCCTGTTGTGCCAAGCCAGACGTGGGGAAGAGGGGGGAAATTTCTCAGCTCGCTATGCCGATGGTGATGTCACAGCCTCTGGAGGGCGAGGTGCAGCAGGACATGAGGAGCCTGGCTCAGGAAAATCCTTTACTTGTGTACGCCCTCTCGAGCCTGAAGCGGGACAGCACTGGCCGCATCTCTCACGAGTCCCTACTAGACATCAAGCAGCTGATGTATGCTTGCGACTCACCACCTTCCAGGTGCTGCCCGCACAAAGAACCCTCGGAGGGAATTTCCATCCAAGTGAGGGGGGCAGCCCATCCACCCGAAGAGTAGGGATACGGCGTCCAGGTGATCCCATTGGGCCACTTCACAGAAATTTTGACCAAGGCAACGATGAAGGTCTGGTTGAGATTCGGATTGCATAAGGGGGCGGCTATAAAGATGGTGAAGAGATGCAACAAATTTTAGCTTAGGGGGAGAGTGCCATTGGAGTGGATCCACCGCCTGGCATCACAAAGAGGTAGTTTTTTGGAGGCATTGCATAGGTGCCACTTGGTGTGTCCAATGTAGCCGCTTGCCGTCATGGCCCATGCCGGGCGTCGCTGGAATATAAGGAACGGTAATTTGTTTCAAAACATCGGTGATAAGAATCATTAAGTGCTGAAACTGTATCACTGGACTAGATTGAATCCGATGGTGGTAGGCTACCTAACTGTTGTGAATTATGAAGCCAATATAGGGGTAGGCCCTGCTTTCGATGACGGAATAGCATGTTGATGCGCTTGACAGCAGCAACACAAGAAGCCGCGTTGGTGCGGAAGACATTAATGAAGAGATGACCTGGAACGTAGATGTCTTGCAACGAGAACCGTCATCAAGACAGATTTCCCTCAGGAGAAGCTCGGCATGGAGATAATGTAGCTCCAGTGTGATGAATATTCTGATATTGTTGCTGTCACAATCTTTTCATGTCAACAAGAAAACTTGCTGCACTGACCGACTGCGTTACTATTGGTAGCATTTCGGTGAACAATAAGACCACATGTCTAAGGTCAATCATATGTGCGACATTCCGCTGATCATGCTACCTTCATTAAAAAAATGTGTTGGGGTATGCTATCGCCCTAGGACATCAGGTATGTACTCCCCCATTCATCCATAGAAATTCGGGGAGAGTAGTGTCTGAAGTGCTACCGCATGTGCCCTCGATAGTGTGTAATCGATGTATATCGGGATGGATGGCACACGCACATGATTCAATGTCTGCACCCGTAATGTATATATTTGTTATTGTATCGAAAATTCCTGAACGCATGGTACACAATTGTGAATAGTCTATGGTAGTGCCCTTGTACACCTTGTGCACCAATTGGCCGATGAGAGGCACGGCGAGATTAGACGCCACATACTACGTTCCCTGGAGAGGATCAGTGCATTTTTTCGCAGCGTCGAGAACAGCGACAGAGGCCTTGAGAAACTCCTGCACTTTGTGTGCCTTTGTATATGTTAACGTATACATTCCCATGCATAATCGTGAAGATAACGAGCAGATAGTCCTAGTGGTAGGTGCGTTTCCGTGACACGACCTGAAATTGTTATCGCGGTTCATGTCACCGAGCAGATATCGAAGTAATTCATACTGATTTAGAAACCGTGAACCTTTCCGGTCGTCCAGTAGAATCGCGATGATATCAAAGCCGCGCCTCCTCACTCGTTCTAGGGTTCTGCTGAGATATGACCGCTATCACAGTAAGGTCATTGCTCTAGCTAGTCCGGACACCATAGATCTGATAGGTGCGTTATCAGATCTTGGCGTTTCCCTCTACACGTTCTGCAGTGATGTTTTGATACATCATACCGTAGGGGCGGACGAACATTGCTCTGGGGGGGCAAGATTGCGGGACCACAACACCCGTGTTGCTAGGGGGGTCCGCCCACATCATAAGTAGGGTGGGTTCGTCCGACCCCCACATGACGCCCACATTGGCCGTGGTTTGGCCGTCGTCACGTCCTAAGTTGGGACCGATGAGCGGCGTCCATACCTACGTCCTACGTCCATTGTTAGCCCGACTGTTGCCTATGCATGCCCCGTCACGATAGGCCGTCGTACCATTATGCGACGAGGTATGCGACGCGGTACAAATCATGATTCGCATTTCCACGTCGAAGGACAGTGGTGGTGATGTCAACAGGTCTAATTTCATTATGGTATGCTCGATGATAAAAGTTCGACGGTCCAGTAATTAATCTGCGAAAAATCCTTTCGGTAGTTTTCATTTTCAAGGGCATGACGTGCAGCATGAGTCAATAATCCCTTGCGACATGTCGCGACAGTCGATTATGTCATAGGTCTAGACACTTGCCAGTGTCGTCTTTTACAGAACCTTGTCGCCTTTTGCAATTACTGTCGGGTTTTTTGCAGTTGTTAACAGTGACACCAACAAGTATACACGCCAAAGACAATCATACCCACGGAGCACAACAAAAATTCAAGCATGTCATACGCACACGCATTCACGCAGGTACAACAATATCATATATGCATGATTCAAATTATGTACTGCTATGATATTAGAGGAGTTCTCCGTATGTTCCATGTTACATGCGTGCCTACTGAGAAACGATGTACCGCTAGCATCTACGACCCATCTTCACGCAAAACATCTTCTAGGTCACCTTCGCTATTACTAGGAGCGCTTTCTTGTGCTGCATGTTTACGTTCAGCGTAAGCTGCCGCCAATCCTTGCTTAAAGCTACGCTTCACACTAGTCTTTGCGAACAAGTCTTGGCCTTTGCGCTTTCTCTTTGACACACACAATCCAGCGCATGCCTTGGACACCTTCGAACTCGTAAATGAGCTTTTCTTCTTCTTCTTTTTCGCCCACCACATCCTTCGAAGAGGATAGGCACGGTCAGCAAGCCACATTTTAGGCACCAAAAACGCGCAGAAATCTTTGCAGTGTTCTGCAAAATACATGAAAGCCGCGTCGCTCATTCCATTTGGAGGCGGTGCGCAAATGTAGGTTTGGCCTAATATTTCCAAGGTGTCGTGCCCACCAAAGATGTTCATAGGGACCCAGCCCTTCGCATTTTTCGCCTTACTGTCGCTGTCCACTGAAATACACTTAAATTTACTCTTTCCGAAATGACTTTCCAGAACTAGTATTAAGTTTGGTTTGATCTCTGAACCCGCGGCAAAAAGTCGACAAATGTTCGACTTTTGATCTTCTGCTGAGCCATAAAGTTTTTCGGATTAAAGTTTTCTACAAGTAAATCCACTTGTTCTTTTGGAACAACAGTACGCTTTACTCGTGTCGCTTTATCCGCTCGAACATCATCAAATATTTTTCGAGTCCACTCTTTGTCTATTGGCTTGATGGCGGAGAGGTATTCAACTTCCACGTACTCATGAATAAGGCGGATGGGCTTTTCAAGAACTTCGCTTCGTGATCCTCACGAGCTCGTAGTTGGGCTCGCTGTTCCGTTTTCAAAGCAATATTATCAGCAGCATTTAAGCCTTCATGCTTTAATTTGCGCTTAGGCATATCGTACGTATCGCAGTTGGAAAGTTGCAAGTTGGAAAAACACACCACGCACTGTTAAGAACTGCAAAAAGTGACATGAATTTGCAAAAAACCGACAAGATTCTGTAAAAGACGACACTGGAACACTTTCGAGCGTACTTGACCTAATCATTATGTCATGCCACCATTCGGGTGTCATCGTCACGCATTCAATTTCTTGTGCACTTCGCTGGCCATATTCGTCACTGCGAAGGCTGCGACGGCACTGTCATTATTTTGAGACTTAATGTCAATAAAATCATAATTATGATCCCCGAATTTGACTGCCAGGTCAAAGCCATCGCAGCACGCACATTGGGGCAGATTTTCGTTTCGGTTGGATGGATCCCCGTTCGGGGCCACGTCGTACACCACCAGCGTCGATGGGCCCTCAGAGGGCCCACGGACCATTGGTCATGCCCCCCCCTAGAGCGAAAGCGATACAGTAGCTAAGGGAGAAGAGGTAGGAAATTCCTTAAAGGATCCCCACATCCTTCAGCGGCGCTCAGTGACCGGCGGACGGGTTAGGTCGGATAGGTGTTCCGCAGAAGCCCGGGCAACCCCCACTAGAGCCCCTACCGGCGGCCGAATCACAACCCTTTGGGAGGTGGTTGATGGCCCACAAATAAAGAGGGCTGCAGGGCTGCAGATAATGAAACCGGTGCGCCGCAAACCGAAAAACTCTAGAATTGAATGAGCTCTCAGGATAGAGCTATATTATGATACCGAGGTGTGAGGTCTTCGATCGTGAATTCGATCGTGGAAATACCAATTTGATATTCGGCTTACGAGCCAGATTCATTGTATAAATCAGATACTGCTTGAGGTATCTGGTTCTCTGACTGATTGAGCCGCTGCTGCCACCAGGTGCTGCAGTCACACACTAGTTAGGTCCTGGCCTCCCGATCTTGCCGCGAGGCATCCGGGGTCTGAGTGGTCTACCCCCTGCGGGTTTTCAATGCTGCTATGGCATGCCTGACCTCCCGAGGGACAGCACTTTGGCCGACCCATGCGGACTTGTCACGGTGATTTCGGGGAGTTTCCACGATCCGATGGATCCTGGAGATGGACTGTTTCTAGAGTGTCTGCGACAGCGTTGTGGCACAGCTGGCGGTCAGTTAGGGGTTTCTGGCCTGGACTTTGAGGGCTTGGCCAGACATGACCCATGACCTCATGGACTCCTTCAGACTTTCATCGACTATCTCTTTGACCGGTTGCTCTTCACCTCTGGATTCTGGGATATGGACACACCCGACAGTGCTTCAGATATCACAGGGCAATATATGGTGCTTTGCCTTGCTGCAGGAGTTAGTTAGAGCGTACTCTGCTTTCTCAGCTTTTACCGGCCATACATCATTCATTGTATAGTGCTTTGGACTCTACTCATGTTTTGGACCTCACCAGCAGACGGTTAGTCTGGTTGACGGGTTGTTAGTGATGCTAGCGTTCACAGCATACAGTACTAGTCAGTAGCCACCTCAGCCGAGGTGGTGTGCCGAGATACATATATTCAGTAGTAACAGACTATGTCAGTATGACATATGACAGTAGTTACAGACTCTGCATGAGACACACTTCAGTATCCGTACTCACTGTACTCGAGACGTATCGACTTCGTACCTGCAGACATTGTACATTGTATGGCGGCCTAGAGACGAGGACTGAGCTTAGATAGCCAGCCCGTCATTATATTATGTTTCCTTATCATATATGACTCGTGGCTTCGCACATTCCGACCGACTCTGGTGTTTCCTTTGTGTGCTGGATATAATTATATATCCTGCTATATTATTCCAACGAAGCTTCAGCTCGAGCATGTTTTTTTAGCAGAGCTTTCCGAAGCCGCCGCCAACGCACCGCACACCTTTTAAATCCATAAAGAGGTCACCCGACTTTCCAGAAATGCAACTTAAAGATGATATCGAAGTGCTTAATTCGCTTGCGCGCGTGTCTTTGAGAGAGCGGTCGCAAAAAGACTGCACGAGGCTGGGCGCGGTACCTTCTACCGGAAGCACGTGTCCTGTTTTCAAGGATGCGCGTAACGAACAGATCCGAAACGTATAACATTTGACTAGCACGTTGTGGGACACACAGATTCAAACGTGTTATCAAAGCGCAAATCACTCGCTTGCAACCTGGGCTCGCGCATCAGCGAAGGTAGAAGCGCCCTTCTTGAAGCTGCCTCTAGCTCGGGCATTCCTCAAGGTCACGGAAGAATTGCAAGCGCGAACGGACAGCTCCTTCGAAACTCTGCGTTCGAAATTCCCAGTTGATATATAGCGTCTGTAAACACTTTATTGACGGAACAGACGTTTCGAAACAGTGCGGTTTATGAATAGACACATCCGTCACCCTCCCGTCCGAGCTCCCATTCGATTGCCAAGAGAAGAAAAAAACACCTAGCGTGACTAAATGCAAAATCAGGCATGCCGGCACTTCCGGTGAAACCAATGAAAGCAGCGTGAGTCGTGTTCAAAAGAATTCATAACGAAGAAATCCTCTGCATCGTCGTTCAGCTTAAGGCTGGCACTGGTTTTACCACTGGTAATACCTTTACCCGTATTACCCGGTAATTTTACCGGTAATACCAAGGCCCATAATCCTTTACCATGCTCTAGTGTGGTAAAGTGCCAAATTCTCAAAATCCTTTACCACTGGTAATACCATTTTGATATTACCATTGGTATTACCACCTGGAATCATAATTTCACCCCATTTTACCCCATTTTACCCCTGTGTGACCATGAATCCGTGACTACCATACCAGGTTACCAGCCGCCATCCATGGGTAGTGGTTCCGTGAATTCATCTCATCGAAACTTCACTGAACATTTTTGTTGACGGGCCTGCGTGGCGGTGCCATATCCATATAGAAATGTCGGAATCGGACATTTGGGACAGTGCGCAAAAGTGTGTGTATAGATAATGTCCTCGTGGGGGCAGTGCGCAAAAGTGTGTGTAGAGAGAATGGCCTCGTGGGCAAGGTTTTGAGAGTCCCTCGCACGTCGGTATTACCCAGTAAAATATTACCGGTAATTTTACCGGTATTACCAAGGCCGAAAATCCTTTACCCGGTAAAATGCCAGCCTTAGTTCAGCTGCAGGTACATCGTCAGATACATCTAGACATTAATCGCGCGGCATAAAAACCTCGAGAGCTCTCGACCATGGAGAATGCTTGTTCCATGACCAGCTGCACTGCACTGAAGCGACCCCTTCGCTTGCCCGCATCGGCATGCATCGAGAGTACACCCTGCTACTGTTTATACTGTACAGTGCCGGTGGGGCCCAGCGACCAGCAGAAAGGGATACAGAAGTCACACGCCGTGTTCCCGGTCCCCAACGTGACTTGCTGCGGCACCTGTTCGAGCACTTAACGATGGAATCGCAAAAATGAGACTGGAACCGGTAAATGAGACTCAAATGAGACATGGTATTTTTTTTGCGGAATTTTGGTTCCAGGGGCCATATAGATGTGGTATCCATGATTACAAACGAACTTTGTTGATTTTTTTTGATTTTACAGCCGAAAAATAGCCAAAAACACTCCACGATGACTGAAAAGTTGGGATATCTGAAGAAAAAAAATTAAAAGACAAGATTGTTGCGATAATGACATATTTTGAAGTTGAAAATATGATATAATAACAAGGCAAGTTGAAAAGTTATGAAAAAAACCATGCATATTCCTAGCTTAGAATGTTGTTTGGGGTATTTTTGTGTCACGTGAAGCCGCGACACACTGAAAATAATTTGAAAATTGACTATAACACGGTGAACAAGGCTACAATTAAGCAATTGCAATATCTTTATGGCAGGAAAGATTGACCAGTATTTTGGCAGGTTGAGCAACAGCTCCTCCAAATAATTACTTTAAGCTAGAACCGCCTCCACTGGGCAAAAATTCATGTCTTATACTTTCAAGGCGCGCATTTCAGATCTCTGATCGATCTGTCCCATGTCGGCTAGGGCGTCAAAGTTTGGCAGCGCTTCGCGAATAACTCGGGGCGAAAAGGACTCGGTCAGCTGTTGAAACTTCTTTCTCCATTCTGGGGAGATGGACGGGTCCTCCAAATTCTCACTGGTGGCCACCGCTGATAACATAGAAGTCCCTACCAAAGGTGTCGCATAGGCCACTAAGATGTCATGTGGTGTCGCGGCTCTGTCCGTTCCCGCGTATCTGCGCCGATAGGCTTTGATCTCCTTGCTCGCTTGGGCTGCTGATAACATCACCATCGGCTCCAGAGCCATTGCGATTCTTTCGCCTTTTCGCGTGGAGCTACGCCCCGGCGAACATCAGTATCCGCACGGATTTGCCATGATGACGGAATTTGACTGATCCCCACCCATCATAGTCCAGAGTGACCGGCGAGAGGTGTCTCGACCACCTTCCTCCAAGTACAATGTCCACTTTGATGCCCAGAGGAAGTACTCGCATCTTGATGACCTCCGAGTACGTTCCTTCGGAAGTCTCCGCTGTCAGCTTACCGTAAGCGACTTGCGCGGAGGTCTGCACTGACCCATCCGCGAGGGTACTGGTTATGAGAAGACACCCTCTGGCTATCGCACCTGGCCGAGGCCTGAACTCCCTCCTGACCAAGGCGTTGACGCTCCTGGTTGCCCCACTTCTCCACATCCGCTGTGCAGTGAGCAAACGGAGGCGTTCCATCAGCACACACAAGTTGCCCGTGAGCGTTTTCATGGGGGCCATCCGGATACTACAGCGGGGGGGGCGGCCCCGCTAAGCGCACACCGCTGTGGCCGTGGACTGCCTGCACAAGCAGTCCGCATCAGGCCAGGTGCCCTGCGGGGGTCGTTGACACTCGCAGGCAGTGCAGTGATTGGGCAATATCTGGGGCATGCTTCGGTGCCCAGTGTTGCCATATGGGCAGTGCTTGAGGCATTGCGCTGGCATTTGAGTCAGCATTCTTTCAAGGTGTGGTGCTGGAGCTGGTTCGCCTCTTGGGGGAGGATGCTTTAGACATGGGGGACGATCGCTCGACGTTATCCTCACCAAGAGCACTATGGCATCTGGGTATTTTGGGCTCTGGCGATCACTTGGTACACTATCTATTGTCCTCCTCGTACACACCACTGGTATTTACGTTGGCTTGCGCAACATTGGTGCAGATGATTGGATGGTGGTTCCCCTCAGAGGGTTGATGATATTTATGGCGTGGTGGGCACGCAGTGTTGAGGCCGTGTTCCTCTTGGTCCTCGTTTGGGTTTGGACCTGCGTTCGTCTGCATTGGGACAACGTTAAACATCAAGTTCGATCCTGGCATTTTTGGAAATTTGAGCAGGGCTCCGCCAGAGGTCCGAACGTCGGAAAATTCAGACCGAAATGAAAATGAAAATGGTAAACAGCCCTTTTGTACCTTCAAAATCGGCGAGTTCGACAATCCACCCCGCGGCCTCTTACAACGACGATCGCTCGAAATTGGAAGACGCCACTCCTTCCAATTTTTATTTTTTTTTGTTTTTGGTTTGAAATGCTTCCAAAATGATCATGAGTGACCGGAATGTCGTTGGTTCATCGCCGGGTGCCCCGTACGGCCGTGTGTCGCTTGAATTGGATAGGGTTTCCTTACGTATGTACCCGACTAACCCGTGATAGTGCGAAACAGATAGCAAGTTCGGAGTGGTTTGAGTTATAGTTTGTTATATGCTTATGAAATGCTTCCAAAATGATCATGAGTGACCGGAATGTCGTTGGTTCATCGCCGGGTGCCCCGTACGGCCGTGTGTCGCTTGAATTGGATAGGGTTTCCTTACGTATGTACCCGACTAACCCGTGATAGTGCGAAACAGATAGCAAGTTCGGAGTGGTTTGAGTTATAGTTTGTTATATGCTTATGAAATGCTTCCAAAATGATCATGAGTGACCGGAATGTCGTTGGTTCATCGCCGGGTGCCCCGTACGGCCGTGTGTCGCTTGAATTGGATAGGGTTTCCTTACGTATGTACCCGACTAACCCGTGATAGTGCGAAACAGATAGCAAGTTCGGAGTGGTTTGAGTTATAGTTTGTTATATGCTTATGAAATGCTTCCAAAATGATCATGAGTGACCGGAATGTCGTTGGTTCATCGCCGGGTGCCCCGTACGGCCGTGTGTCGCTTGAATTGGATAGGGTTTCCTTACGTATGTACCCGACTAACCCGTGATCGTGCGAAACAGATAGCAAGTTCGGAGTGGTTTGAGTTATAGTTTGTTATATGCTTATGAAATGATACTAAACATGATCATGAGCTGTGCATGCATGGGAAACAAGTCAAGAACGGATGCTTGTGGCAAACAAGTCAGCAACAAATGCTTGTGGGATGCACTTATTTTGAAGTGTACTGTCAAGTAGTAAACAATAGCAAAACTAAATAGCAACTACTTCCCCGCCATCGAGTGGAAAAGCTCGAGGATCTTCTCGGACTTGCCCTCCTCGCCTTCTTCGGCATCAACATCCCCCGAGACGATCTCCTTGTGGATGTTGAGCTCGATCTCCGCAGCCGCCACCGTATCGTCGTCCTCGCTCTTCAGATCGGCTGCGAGTTTTTTTGCAGCCTTCTGGCAAGCCGATAAAAATGCGCGGAGCTCGTCTCCGCGCATCCTTTTCTGCGGTGGCTTTTCCGGGGTCCTTTTCCCGGGGACCGCCGGGGGAGCCATGAGCTCCTTGAGCTTCCCTTTTTGGCCTCCCTGCTCCGTGTTGCTCAGCAGGTGCTGGGTACACGCCACCATCCCTTCGTGGGCGGCGGGGTTCTCCCCTTGGCCCGACCGACCGGCCGCCAGGCTGGTGAACTGCGAATACATGTTGAACATGAGCGCCATATGGGCGCCCTGTCTGCTCAGCTGTTCCTTCGCCAGGTCGGCGTTGCAGGCGAACGCCTGCTTGAGGTCGGACGTGTGTCTCTCGTCCTTCTCCCCCAGCAGCGCGGTGAAATGCTCAGCCGCCAACCGCCGGCCTCGCTCCTCCGCGGACTCGGCCGTCAGTTGGAGCCGCTCCTTCCCCTGCTGCTCCAACTGACGGCGAAGCTCCTCGCACACCTTCGCCTCCTTTTGCCGCTCGGCCTCCGCCAACTCCGCCCGGAGCTCCTTCTCCTTCAAGAGCACGGCCTGCTTCACCTGCTCCTCCGTGGTCCCCTTAGCTGGAGTGGCTCCCCCGATCGCCCTCTCCAAACTCCGCGCCTTCTCCTCCGCATGCTTCGCCTTCAGCTCGATCAGGCGGAGCTTCTCGGCGTACTTGATCTTCTCCGCATCCTCCAACAATTTCGCCTGCTTCGCCTTTTCCTCCTCCGCCGCGACCTTCTCCTCCCGCTGCCGCTTGTGGCCGCTCACGCTCTTCGCCCTTGTCTTCTGCGCGCTCTTGGCCTTCTGCTCCTCAGGCTTCGGGAAGTTGCATCCGTCTTCCTGGTTGCCTGACCACTTGAAGGTGATCACCTCCCTGGCCATACCCCTTTGCAGGGTCTTGGTGGTCAGCGCCCCACCTTTTCCCCCACCGCCAGCCCCCTCGCGGCTGATCTGCGCCACGGTCATCTTGGCCGCATCCCGCGTCCGCTGAATGATCACGCCCATTGCCTGAGAAAAGGCGTACCGGAACGCCATCAAGCTGCGCTTTTCCTTCTCCAGGTCAGCCTGCGTCAAGGCAATCTGACGTCCCTGGGAGCTTCTGCTGCTGCTGCTGCTGCTGCTGCTGCTGCCGCGGGGGTGAAGGGCCATGAACTTCTCGTCCCTCACCAGCAGTGCCTCCGATCCACGTCCCAATGGCAACTGCAGCACCTGGAAGTCCCACCCCTCAAACCCCGAGCTTTTTTGCAGGAACACCAGGCCCTGCGTCTGGCCGCCGTTGGTGCGCAGCACATACCCCAGGCGCAGCACCCCACCGTGCGCCATGGGCAGGTTTTCGTAGTCCTCTTTCAGGAGCACGGGCATTCCCGTGCAGACCAGGCCCGATGTCTTGTCGGGGTACAGCACGTCCGCCCCCCCGAAGACCTGCAGCTTGATGCCCGTGTCCATAAGGCCGCTCTTCGGCCCGTAAAACCGGGTGACGAAATTCCCCTTCATGGGAATGCCCGCTTTCGTCACCGGCTGCAGCTCCGCCCTGGGCACCGTCTTGAGGGCGCCCGTCTCCATCACGCCGACCTCCACCTTCTCCTCCGTGACCGAAGACTGGAGGATGACCACTTCGGAGCCCAACATTGCGAGGCCCCCGTCGAAGATGACGTTGTAGTCCACGCCCAAGAGGTTGGCAACCTCCTCGCCTTCCAAGCGCCTGCTTCGCCGGCGAGCTGCGTACTCCACCGTAAACTCTGTCAGGTTGTACACGGGCACATCCGATGACCTATCCACGTACGAATGTGCCCCCCGACGGACGTTCGGCCCCAGCTTTACGGCGTTCGACGGAATCGTCGGCCAGGAACAGCCAGGGTAGGCTTCCCCAAAGTGGAAAACCCCACGCCGGAACATTAATACCTCATATGCCTGCCCTACAAAAAGGGACTCCCTTGCATCACACCGCATGTGAGAACCCGGAAATATCCCCACAGGGTACCCTGGAGTGAAGCAAAAAATAAGGGATAGTTCTGTGCCGTCTAAATGCGGGCTCTGCAGATCAGCCCCGGGCAGCGTCAGCAACGCAGACATCCCACCTTTCCCCTTGCGAAGTACGTCCGGTCGCACGGTCGTGCGCTTCCACCCTGGGTTTGCAATGACCTGCCTCCCTACCTCCGCAATCATCCTCCCCAGAAAACACCTCCGATCCACGTCTCCTATCCACCTACTACTGTCGTAGCGTGCATCCCGGTCCTCTGAATTCAGGTCAGCGAAGTTATTCAACCACTCCCCGGTCACGCATCCATCGTGCTCCTGAGGGGAAACTTCGACGCCCTCAACCCGTGCCACGCAAAACCCTTCCGTTTCCATGTCCCTCTCCCATCCTTCGGGCATTAACACACGGATATTGGACAGGTCGTCCTCACCTGGCGATGGCGTTTCCTTCTCATCCACCGCCTTTCCTCCCAGCAAGTTATGGCTGACGGTCTCGCTGTCAGACTCCTCTGTGTGTGCTGCTGCTGCTGCTGCTGCTGCTGCTGCTGCTGCTGATGGTGGTGGTGGTGGCCATCCTC